>PGGA01000016.1:972254-984707 GCA_004380915.1 Calonectria pseudonaviculata
TATTACTATCTATTAAAAGGGCTAAGGAAAGAAGATTAAGATAGTTAAAGCTAAGAAACCTAAGCTTATAAAGTAATAGTATATTAAATAAAGGGCATAAGAAGCCTATATAATTTTAATTTACTAATCTAAAGTATATTATAACTTATTAATTACTATATAATACTAGGAGCTTAGTATAGCCTAAGTAAAAGCTCTAAATAAATAGCTTAAATAGTAAAAGGATAATCTTAATTATAGTCTTATATTTACTTTACTTAACCTTATAATAATAAAGCTATTTTTATTTATTAATAAAGTATTTATAAATAATCTTAATCTTTTTTTATAACTTAGATTTATTATTCTTATTATAAATAAATAAATAAATAATAAAATCTTTATAATAAAAGAAAATATTATATATTTTAGCTTAATTAAGTACTAATAAGTTACTTAAAGTATATTTACCTTTAAAATTTATAATATAATAGTAAGAGCTAATATTATATATATTCTTATAATAACTCTTATTAAAATAATTTATTAGCTTAATTTGCTCTCTATTTAAACTATTATTTATATTAATTTAAATTCCTTATATAAGTACTATATAAAAATTAGAATAATAATAAAAAATATTAATAATTAATATTATAATACTTAGATAATCCTATAAAAAGTATAAGCTTTATAAGATAAGATAGATTAATAGAGAAAATATTCTAGCTAATATCTTTATAAAGGTAATACTTAACTACGCCCTAGAGAATTTTATTAATAATAATAAAGTAATAATTTAAATAGAAGGTTAGATAAGAAGGAATAAAATATAATAAAAAGAGCTACTTACAATAAGAGTAAAAAGCAAGGGTTATTTAATTTAGAATAAAAGTCTATTTTAATTAGAGATAAAAGCCTTAATATAAAAAAGAAAAGCTTAAGTATTAGAATATTATTTAAGCTATTAAATAGTATATATTTTTATATTTAAGCTATTAGTAATAAGGCTATTAAATAGCCTTACTTAGACCTAGAAAAGATATTATTTTAAATTATATAATATAATCCTAATACTAACTTTAGGCCTTATAGCCCTAGCTAGTTAAAAGAGATAAGGATAAATATAATAAGAACTCTCTTAGTAGCTACTAGACCTATAACCATAAAAACATTATAATAATCCCTAGGATAAACCTATATAAGTATATTTTAAGTAATTTATTAATATTTAATTAAATTAAAATATATAATATTTTCTTTTACTATAAAGGTTTTATTATTTATATATTTAATTATAATAAGAGTAATAAATCTAAGTTATAAAAAGAGATTAGAATTATTTATAAATACTTTTATTAATTATAAATAAACACACTTTTAATTTCCTAGATATTTAAAATCTAGCTTAGATTACCAATTTTCTATAACTTTTTAGCTAACTATTATTTTATTAGTAATAACCTTTATACTTACTCTTAGACCTATTTTTATTACGGTTTTTAATATAGATTATAATACCTATTATCCTTTCTAACTATTTATTATATCTATTACTATTAATTTCTCTAAGAAAAGCTTTCTTTACTTTAATTATCTCCTTAAATACTATTTTATCTAATTTCTTTATAATAATATTAAATTTCTTATATTCTTCTTAGATAAACCTTTTATTATTAATATTAAGATTATTCCTTTTAAGTATATAAAACTTAAATTTAATAAATTATATTTTTTAGAATAATTTAAGGTTAATAATAAAGATTATAAATAGCCTAAGAAGCTTTTTCTTTTTAAGATTTAATTTAAAGGTTTTAATAAGATTAGGTAGATATTTAATATAAAGTTTATTATTAGTATATTTTAAGGTAGAAGGATATAATAGATTATAAAGAATATAATATTTAAAATATAGTTTAGATTTAGTTATTTTTAATACTATTAGAAGTAGGCTAGAATATATTAATCTTAGTATAGAAAGCTATCTTAAATATTAGATTAGGTCTAATAAAGTTTATTATTTTTAATATTAAAAGGATATTAAGGTTATAATATTAAATAAAGTTAATTATTTTATTAGTTAGGGTAAAAAAAGATTAATATTATAATTATTAAAATATTAATTATATCCACTACTAGAATTGCCTAGTTAAGCCTTCTGCTTATATTTTAACTAAATATAAATAAATACTTTATTAATAAATATAAATAGTTTTATTATTATAAAATTAAATAAAGTAAATATAAAGCTATAATTAAAATTATTTTTTTAGTATTTAAGCTATTTATTTAGAGCTTTTATTTAGACTATATTAAGCTCTTAGTATTATATAATAATTAATAAATTATAATATACTTTAGATTAATAAATTAAAGCTATATAAGCTCCTTATATCTATTATTTAATATATTATTACTTTATAAGCTTAGGTTCCTTAGCTTTAACTATCTTAATCTTTTTTCCTTAGCTCTTTTAGTAGATAATAATAATATTATCTTTTTAAAGAATTATAATAGCTCTATTAAAGGTAAAAAGGTTCTTCTTTAATAATTTCTTTTTTAGCTTAATTTTAAATAATACTATTTAAACCTTTTTTTATTTTTATTAGAATTTATTATTAGATCTTCTAATTATATTATTAGTTTATATTTTAATAATAATAAAACCTTTTTTTTAATAAGATTAATAAATATAAATTAAAGGTTAATATAATTATTATAAGCTTTTTTCTATAATATATATTATATATTACCTACTAATATATTCTAACTTTAGAAATACTATAAAATAGTATTATAATTCTTATAATAATATTCTAAGGATAATTATTTCTAATACTTTCTAAAAGCTAGGCAAGGATAATATAATTTAGCCTAGTTTATAACTATATATAGGCCTAAGTAATATCTCTTAATTATAAGGAAATATCTTTATTTAAAAGGAAAGAAAGTAAGATTAGGATTAGCTATTAGCTATATTATTAAATTATTAGTAATTAAATAAGAATAAATATTTTTCCTTTATTAGTATAGCCTTAGATTATTAGTTTTAACTTCTTATAGAATCTATTAAATATTATTCCTTTTATTTTATTAATAATTTATAATTTAAAGATTCTAATTCTTTTATAATATTTTTTACTATAGGAAATAAATTTAAATATATCTTTTTTAATTAGATTTTTAATCTTTTTTTTTATTAATATCTTAAATAGTTTTCTTAGTATAAAGATTATATCTTTTTTATATATTTAAATTACTAGGTTTAGGTTAGATTTCTTTTTAATAAAATAAAATAATATTTTATAATTTATTTTAACTTTAAATTATTTAATAATAAATATTATAAAAAGTAAAATAAGATTTATTTAAGAATATTTTCTCCCTTACTTTAGTATAGAAAATAATTTATTAATTATAATAAAATTCTTTCTTAGATAGTCTTTTCTTTTTTTTTATATTATTAAAAGCTATAAAAAAAATATTATTAATTTCCTTCTTAGGTATTCTTATAGCTTATTTTATTAAGAGTAAATTTATACTTTTATTCTTTAAGAAATAAGATTAGGATTTATAATTAAAAGAATAAAAAAATAGCTTTTTATTTTTATTTTTTACTTTACTTTATATCTTAGGGTTTTTATAATATAATATAATTATTATTATATAAATATTTATAGGGTTTTTATACTTTTAATTATATAAGTTTTTTTATTATTAGTAATAAATATATATAAGCTAATTTAGCCTTTTCTTTCTCTTTAAATATATATTATTAACTTTAGTAAAAAATTAATAGTTACTAAAGTATTAAAGCTATTATAAGTAACTAAGGCCTTATTTACTTTTCTTTTATTATAGAGATAATATACTTTTACTATTCCTTTTTAAATAGCCTTTACTTATTTTATTATTCCTAATAAAAAGGATATTGTTTATATTATTTAAGAATATATATTAAATATTAAAAGGATTAGAATAAGATTATTAGATCTAATTATATTATTAATTATCTTTATTATAAATTAAAGGCCTTATTAATTCTAAGGGAAGGGTCTTCTTTTTAAATTATCTTATAAGCTCTATAAAAAGGTTTATAATATTATTTAATCTTATTAATTAGGTTATAGGCTTTAATAGGTACTATATTAATAAAGATACTTATAATTCCTATCTCTTAGTATAGCTCTTTTAATATATAATTTATTCTAGTATTTATAATAATCTAATTAAGTAGTTCTTAATAAATATTAATTTAATATAGCTTAAGACTTTTTTAAAGGGTTTTTATAAATTTATTAGAAAGAAAATAAATTATATTAAAAGTAATAGATAAATTAATAATATAAAGAATAAGCCTATTTTCTAAGTAGAACGTATTAGTAATAATATAATAATTAAAATTATAATTATCTTAGATAATAAACTTAAAGTAAATAAGCTATTTTATATAAAATTAGTATTTTTTATATATTTTAATAAGTTTTTTAATAGCTTTTTACTTAATTAAATAACTTACTTTATTTAAGAGCTTATAAAATCTTTCTATAGAAAAATAATTAAAATAATAATAAATTTATTATAATTTAATATTAATATAATTACTCTAAATAAATAATTCCTTTACCTTTAAAAATATCTAAGGATATTCCTATTTATATATTATTAGAATTTAAATATTATTTATTTTTAGATAATCCTTAATATTATAAAAATAAATATTTAATTAATTTATATTATAAAATAATAAAAGGAATAAGGTATTTATAAATATAAAATAAAATATTATAATTTTAAAAGGTATTAATATAGTAATTATATTTAGTAATTCTATTAGGATTTTTTCTCTAAAAATAACTTTTACTTTTCTTATTACCTTTATATTAAGCTTAAGAAAGGGAATAATATTTCTTTATAATATAATAAATTACTTATAATTATTAATTAAGAAGCTTATACTATTTATATTAGGGATAATATTTTAAAATATTATTATTAAATATTAGTTATTTAGAAAGAATTATAATATTAATTTCTAAGGTTTTAATTTCTTCTTTTTATAGGAATTATTCTTAGTAAAGAAATATAAGATTATTTAATTAGTAAATTAATTTAAAATAAGAAATATATTAATTTCTACTAAGCCTATAATAAAGATATATTATATACTATTATTATAATAAGCTTTATTTCTTTCTTTTTAGTTTTTCTTTTTATTAGAGGTAAGGAACTTATTATTATTAATATTATTATTAAGCTCTTTATACTAGGCTAGGAATATTAAAAATACCTTATTAATATAGCTCCTTTTAAATTTATAATATAATTCCTTTCTCTTTTTTATAATATAGTTTCTTATTTAATAGCCTAGCTTCTTATAAATATAATATATTTTCTAATTTTATTATATAAAGTAAATTTAAGCTCTATTACCCTTATTTATTTAAGGGTACTAATAATAATATTTAGTCTATCCTTAGTATATTTAATTAATCTAAAATTAATTTAAATTATTAGTTTAAAAAGCCTTTTTTATTATTACCTTTAATATAAGTATATTTCTTAGTATAGCTTAAAGCTAGTAATATATACTTTTATAAGTATTTAAAGGTTTTCAAAGGTAATAAGAAAATTTTTTAATATTATTATAAATACTAATAACTTATATTTATAGTATATCTTTACTTTAATTAAGTATAAGAACTACCTTTTAAAGGTTTTCTAGTTCTAGGAAAAGCTTTTCTAGGACTTTCTTTTATAATAATTTCTTATTATTTTAAAGTATCTTAATAAATAAGGCTTTTTATTACCTTTTAAGATAATTTTAATATATTATCTTATCCTTATATTTCCTTTATATTATCCTTTCTTTTTAGTAGAAAAATAAGGTCTTATAAGAATTATATATATTATTATAATAATAAATAATTACCTTCTTTTTAAGTATAATAAAGAATACTCCTATAAATTATACTTAAAAGATATTAGCTTATTTATATATTATATAAAAAATATAAGCTTTACTTTTAAAGATATTATATTCTTTTTCTTTATATTTTATTTCCTTTATATAAAGCTTCTTAAGATTAATAAGCTTCTTTATATTAAATATATTATTTAGTATTTTTTCCTAGTAATAGGGATCTTAATTATAAGATTCTTCCTTCTTTTATAGGAAAACTAGGGGAATTAAAGGAATTAGTAAAAATAGGGGAATTTAATATACCTTTTTCTTTTTCTTTTTCTTTAGAAAGAGTATTTAAAATATTTTTATTAAGATAATATTTTAAGGGATTTTTTATCTTTATATAAAATTAAAAATATTTTAATTTTTTATTATATATTTTTAATTTTCTTAATAATTTATTTATAAAATTCTTTAAACTAAAAAACTTATATAAATTTAAATAAAATAAATATTTTATTCTTTTTAAAGAAGATTATTTTAAGAAAAAGATAATCTTATATTTTAATATATTAAATACCTTTTACCTTTTTCTAATATACTTTATATTTTCCTTTAAAGTATATTTAATATATATTAAATAGCTTTTTTTTTATAAATTTTACTTTATTATATATAGTAATAAAATATTAAATTATTATTTAAATATTTCTATAGGTAAGTCCCGGGGGTTTTTAATATAAACTAACTAAGATTATAATAAGAGTCTTTAGTAACTACTAGGGGGTTCTTTAGTAATAGTTTTATTAATATCTAATCTTCTCTTCTAACCCTGCCTAGGCAGGGTTATAGTATATTTACCTTAGCTATAAGTTATATAGAGAGCTATATAATTATATTATAAGGCATTATTCCTTTAATTATACTAATAAACTAATTCTAAACTCTTTCTCTTTTTATAGGAAAAATATATACTATTCCTATAAGTTTTAATAATTTAATTATAATATAATCTTTTTTCTTTTTCTTTTTAATTTTCTTTAATCTTATATATTAAGTATAAGCTTACTATTTAGTCTTATATAATATAACCTTTTATTTAAATTATTATATTATTATTATTAATAAACTACTCTAATACTTAATTAAAGCTCCCTTTTATAAATATATTAGCTAGATTATTTTTTCTATTAATCTATTTAATTTTATATAGTTCTTATTATTTATATAATTATTATAAAGCTATTATATTAATTATTAAGTACTTCTCTTTTATTATCCTTAGCTTTATAAGGTACTTATAATATAAGTAAGAATCTATATATATAATTATAGGGATATAAAGTATTTTTAGTTAGTTAGTAATTTAGTTAAGGGTTATAGAAATTATATAAGTAATATTTATACTTATAATTATACTATAAATCTTTTATACTTATTATTCTATATATTACTACTTAGTAATCTTTAGATCCTTAGTTTTAATTAGTATAATCTTCTTATCTTATTCTTTTTACTATATTATAATACTATTATTCTTTAATAAAGTAATAATTATACTATTAAATATAAATAGTTTCTTAGTTATTAGTATTTCTTAGGATTTAGCTTTAAAAGTAGCTTTTATAAGCTTCTCCTTCTTTAGCTTTAGAAATACTTAATTTAATATACTAATTATATTATTTATTTATATTTTAATAATTATAAAGGAAGGATTCTTTTATAATAATATTAATAAGTATAGATTAAAGGTAGATATAATTATCTAAAGCTTTTTTAAATAATATTTATTATATATTACCTATAAATAGTTTTTTACCTTTAGTATCCTATAAAATAATATAATTATTTTTATTATTATATTCTTTAGGTACTTATATTAGATATTTATTAGAAGGTATATAAGAATTATATAATTTAATTTTATCTTAGATTATATATAAGCCTATATAATATCTTAGAGCTAAAATATAATACTTTTCTTAATTAAATATAATATTAATATAAGAATTAGTCTCTAATTATATCTTTAAATTATAAGTAATTATATAAAAATTACTTTCTTACTCTTATTAGTATAGCTTTAAATAATTAGATATAACCTTTTATATAATAATTTAATATTTCTACCTTTTATTTTATTTATAATATATAATTTTAAGATTCTAATTCTATTATATATATTCTTATTATATAAAATAAACTTAAATATACTATATTAGATTAATCTTTTAATCTTTTTTATAATTAATACCTTAAATAATAGTATAGGTATTATAATATTCTTCTTTTTATAGAATTTAAATATAAGTTTAAGGTTAGATTTTTCTTTTATTAATATAAATACCTTAATATATTTAGTTTTATCTTTAAATTAATTAATTAGATTTATATTAATTATAATAAGATTCTTTTATAATTATTTTATATTTCTTTTTAGGGTTAGTTATATTAGGGTAATATTAGTAATATTCTTTTAAGATGTTTATTTTCTTTTTTTCTTTATTAGTACTAAAGGTTAAGGTTTATAGGTAAGGTTCTTATTATCTTTTTACTTATTTTTCTTAGATTACTTAGTTAATATCTCTTAAAAAGCTTCTTTATTATTAGGGTCTTTAAGAAATAGTTTAATAGCTATTAATTAAAATTTAAAAGGTTTATAAGTATTATTAATAATATAGATTTTTCCTTTAATTATAATAAATATATATAATTCTATTTATTTTATTTTCTTTTAATATATATAAACCTATATTAATATTAAAAGATTTAGAATAGTAAAGATATTAAGGCTATTATATATAATAAGGGTATTAATAATTTACCTTTAAGTATAAATCTTATATACCTTTATTATTACTTTTTAGATTATTATAATATATTTTATTATATTTAGTAAGGATTTAAAGTTCTTTATTATTTATAGGTATAATCTAAATACTAAAAGTATAAGTATAAGACTATTTAGGATAATAGTATTATTAATAGCTTTTATTATTACCTAGAGAGCTTTCTTTGCTTTTATAGATAGATCCTTTTATTAGATAATTATATATATATACTAAATTAGTATATAATATTATTTAATTTTATTAATAAAATTATATATTTTAATAAATATAATTAATATAATTATATCTCTTATTCTTATTTTTTAGTAGAATTCTTTATTAATAAAGCTTTTTTTTAGATTAATAATTACCTAATTAGGTAGTTTTATATAAATATTAATCTAGTATATCTTTATTACCTTTTAGATAGTTAGTATAAATATATAAGATAGAAAATAAGCAATATTAAATATAATTACTTTATTAATAATATATAATATAAATTTACTCTTAAGATATATAATATTTATAATAATATAATACTTAAATTTAGAATTATTTTAAATTATAAATTTAAACCTTTAAGGTACTTTAATATTTAAATAATATTTTTAGTAGATCTTAGTTAATTTTTTAATTATTTGTTTTTTTATAGAGTAATTAGCTTTTATTAATAGTTTATATAGCTTATTAATATAAGGATAATTAAATTAGTAATATAATTACTAGAGTTTAATATTAGTAATATTATATTATATTAAGGCTTTCTTATTATTTAATAATTACTATAGGTATTCCTATTTTTATATAATAAGTATTTAAATATTACTTTATTTAAAATAGTTATAAAGGTTATAAAAGTAAATATTTAGTATATTTATATTATATAAGTATAAAAGAAATAGTATATTTATAGAAATAATATAAAATAAGATAATTTTAAATAATATAATAATATTTACTATACTAAGGAATAGCTATAGTATTCTCCCTTTAAATCTAATAATTACTTTTTTTACTTTAAATATATTTAGTTTAATTAATATAATTATTATTTATTATAATATAAATTATTATTTTTAGCTATTAGTAAATACCTTTATAGCCTTAGTATTAAGTATAATATTATAGAATTTATTTAAGCTATAGTAATTATTAAATATAAATCTTATTATATTTTCTTATAATTCCTTTTAAAGATTATAATAGGGGTCTTTTTATATAAGATAATAGGTAATTATTTAATTTATAAATATAATTAAAATAAGGATTAAGTTAATAGTTTTAATAGTATTTATAAAATAAGTATATATTTTTATAGGAGTTACTTTAAATTAATTTTTATTATTATTACTTTTTTTTCCTTTTTTAGTTTTTATATTATTATTAGATTTATTAAGTTTAGCTAGATATAAGTTATAAATAGCTTTACTAAGATAAGAGTTCTTTTTAATCTTTTTATATTTTTTATATACTTTTTTTATTTTTTTTATTTTATATTTTATTAAGAAATATATTTCTTTAAGGTATATATAGTATTTATTATTCTTTTAGTATAAATACTTTAAGATAAAATTACCTTTATAATATTTACTTTAGTATCTTAGCTATAAAGGTCTTTATTAATTATTCTTATAGCCTTTATATACTTATTTTATTATAAATTGTTCTTTTAATATAGTTAATATAAACTTAATATATTATATTAGTATATTTATAATAATAAAAATATATTAAATTTATAAGTATATTTTTTTATATATTAAAAGAGGGTTTAGTATTATACTTTATAGTTCTTTAATATAATTATATATACTAAGTAATTATACTTAAATAATCTTATTATTCTTTAGAATACTTTATATTATTTACTAGAGTATTTTAAATTAATTAAAAAACTTATAAAAAGCTTCTTATTATTCTATACTTATATTTTACTTTATCTAGGTATATATATATAGAGTATATTATTCTTAGTAATATTTATTAAGGATTTACTTATTTTTAAATTCCTTTCTTATTTTTATAGGTATTTAATTAAAAGGTATAGATTCTTTATTAATATTTATTATATTAAAGTAATATTTTTTATTTTCCCTTTAAGTATAACCTAGAATATGTATATATATAAGAATTTATTAATATTTATAATTAGATATTAATTATAAAAGTATTTAAGTTTTAAATTAAAATTCTTATATTTTTTATTATTATACTTTAAATTATTAGGATAATTCTTTTTAAGCTAAATAAAATCTTTACTATTTAGCTTTTTATTTATTAGGACTTCTTAAGTATAATTTTAGGGTAAGAGAATTCTTTAATAAAAAAATATTATTATTACTAATTATAATATTTAAAGTTAAAATAGGTATTATAAGTAATATAAAGTATTTTAAAGGTATATTAAACTTTAGTTATAAGGGGTATTTATAGGTAATACTTAAGTATTTTAGGTTAAGGTTATCTTAGTTTATATTAGTTAGAAAGATAATATTAGTAAAATTATAATTAGTTATAATAATATAATATTTTATAGTAATATTATTTATAATTTTTATACCTTTCTAGTAATCTTAGGAATAAAGTAAGGGTTTTAATAGTAAAATTAGAATTTTTTACTAATTTCTTAGAAAGCTTTAACTTCTTTTTCTATCTAATAATAGAATTTCTTTTGGTTAGTAATCTTATTAAGGACTTTAGAAATAGATTTTCCTTTTTTAGTAATTTTAATATTATAATTTCTAAGAAAATTATAAAGTATTTTTACTATTTTTGCTTTTTTTTAGTATTTTACTTTTTTTTTACTAAAGTCTAATTAAAATATATTAAAAAGTTAAAGTTTTTTTAGATCTTTCTATATACTAAGTACTATAAAATATATAATTTTAATATTTACTTTCTCTTTATTATATATCTTATAATTATATATTAAATAGTAAAGTTCTTATACTTATAAGTTTATTTATAGGGTAAGCTTTATTTGAATTAAAAGCTATTTAATAAATTCTTTTACTTTACCTTAATATACTTTCTATTTATTAGGCAATTAGAGGGTAATAATATCTAAGTCTATCTCTAATCCTTTAATATTAATATTATTTTCTTATAGGCTTAATATAATTATATTAAATAAAATATAATTAAAAGAATATAAGATTAAACTTTTTTAGTTTATTATACTCTTTTTACTTATTAATTATAAACTAGATTTAATAATTATAAATAAACATACTTTTAATTTCCTAGATATTTAAAATCTAGCCTAGATTACCAATTTTCCTTGACTCTTTAGACTATCTTATATAGTATCTATTAGTAACCTTTATATTTCTTTTTAGCCCTACTTCTATTATTACGGTTTTTAATAAACCTTATATTATCTATAGTCCTTTCTAGCTACTAATTATACTAGCTATTATTAATATCTTCTAAGAACCTCTTTTTTTTTAGCTTTATATCCTTAAATTTACTTAAAATATACTTATTTATTATCTTATTAACTTTTATATATTCCTTTCAAATAAAATCTTTATTATTAATATTAATATTATTCTTTTAAAGTAATAAAAGCTTAAAATTAATAAATATTATTTTTTAATATAATATAAGGTTAATAATTTTAATTTTAAATAGTATAAATAGCCTATATAAAAGAAGGATCTATTTAAAATATTTAACTAGGTTAGGAGGGTATTTAATATAAAGCTTATTATTAGTATATTTTATAGTAAATAA
>PGGA01000016.1:984717-1002631 GCA_004380915.1 Calonectria pseudonaviculata
TATAAAGGATTATAAAGAATATAATATTTAAAATATAGTTTAGATTTAACTATTTTTAATAATATTAAAAATAAGCTAAAATATATTAATCTTAGTATAATGAGAAAGCTATCTTAAATATTAGAATAGGTCTAATAGAGTTTACTATCTTTAATATTAAAAGGATATTAAGATTATAAAATATATAAAGTTAATTATTGTATTAGTTAGGATAAAAAGAGACTAATACTATAGTTATTTAAATACTAATTATATCTACTCCTAGAATTGCCTAGTTAAGCCTTCTACTTATATTTTAATTAAATATAAATACTCTTTTTAATTTCTAAGATAGTATATAGGTTTACTATAAATAGGATAAAAAGGATCTTTTATATAATAAATATAAGAAATAATTTTATATTTTTATAGGTAATTATAATAATTATAATTAAATAGAAATATAATATTAATTTAAATTAATATATAAAGTTTTATTGCTAATAAATTCAATATTTAATAGTATATCTCTTTATTTAATATTTTACTAATCTATAGGATTATATTTATATGCTTTCTAGACTTAATTAATATATATAAATCCCAGTGGTTTTTAATATAAACTAGCTAAGGTTATAATAAGGGTTTTTAGTAGTTACTAGGGGGTTCTTTGGTAATAGTTTTATTAATATTTAATCTCCTTTTCTAATCCTGCCTAGGCAGGGTTATAGTATATTAACCTTAGCTATAAGTTATATAAAGAGCTATGTAATTATATTATAGGGTGTTATTTGTTTAATTATACTAATAAACTAATAATTTCTAAGTATATTTATTTTACTATTAAGATTATAATATAAATCCTAAGTTTCTAAGGTAATTAAAGATTTAAGATAATCTAAAATTAAGGTAGATTTTTAATATTTTTCTTTTTTTCTTTAATATCTTTAGATAATCTTTTTTTAAAATATAATTATATTTTAAATAAAAGGTCTTATTTATAATTAGCTTAAGATTTCCTTATATTCATAGTTTTCTTTTTATTTAAATAATAAGATTATTTTATTTAAATAAAAATAAAAAAATTCTTTTATATAATAAATATAAGGAATTTTATTAATAATTATTATATTAAGCTTTTATATACTAATAATTTAGATTATAATAATCTTTTAATTAATATATAAGTATTTTTATTAATAGTTTTTTAGTTAGGTACTTAGAGCTATATTTCTTTATTTAATATCTTATTAATTTAAGGTATAATATAAATTATTTCTAGATTAATTAATATAGGTTTATTCTAGGGATTATTATAATATTTTTATAATTATAGGTCTAGTAATTATTAAGAGAGTTCTTATTATATTTATTTTTATTTATTTTAATTAGCTAGGGCTTTAAGGCCTAAAGTTAGTATTAGGATTATATTATATAATCTAGAATAATACCTTTTCTAGGTCTAGGTAAGGCTATATAGTAGCCTTATTACTAATAGCTAAAATATAATAATATATACTATTTAATAGTATAAATAATATTTTAATAAGCTCTTATATACTAATAATTTAAATTATAATATTATTCTAATTAATATATAAATATATTTACTAATAATTTCCTAATTAAATACTTAAAGCTATATCTCTTTATTTAATATCTTATTAATCTAAGAAATAATATAAATTATTTCTAAATTAATTAATATAAATTAATTTTAAAGATTATTATAATATTTTTATAATTATAAATTTAATAACTACTAAAGGGATTTTTATTATATTTATTTATATTTATTCTAATTAGCTAGGGCTATAAGGCCTAAAGGTAGTATTAGGATTATATTATATAATCCGGAATAATACCTCTTCTGGGTCTAGGCAAGGCTATTTAGTAGCCTTATTGCTAATGGCCGAAATGCGAAAACACATGCTATTTGATAGCGCAAATAACGTTCCAATAGTAATAGAAAAGGCATCTTAAAATATAACCAGGGGTTATAACTAGGGTATACTTTACTATCTTATGAGAAATTTGAATTAATTGTCCAAATTAAACCAGCACTACTAATAAGCTTTTTAGGCTATTAAACCTAGTAGTCCTTGCGAGATCCCCGATGATGGGTATCGTAGCGCTTTTGATATTGGTTCGCTTGATTTGCTGCGTTACGAGCTAATTGCTCGTGGTCGCGTCCCCTCCATGGTCTGATAGGCAAATGGATGATGGTTCAAAAAGTCAATTCGCGCTTCAGCTTGCCTGTATACCAATAAAAATTAATGTCAGTTTATCTCTCGACCATTTGAAAATGATGTTCTGTAATTTGGGCCTTTCTTGCTCTTATTCGTGCACTAGTGATTCAAGTGGTGAACTTACCGCGGTATATCAGTAGCCGCTTCAGCAGCAGGATACACAAGTCTGCTGTGCTGTGATTGATCTAGGCCATGAATCTTGACATTGGACCCCCCAGCAACATGTGCATACTCCGTCCGGTAATAGGAGACCGATGCGTTGGCTGCACCAGTATGTTCTTTGTAGTTGTCATAGCTCCTTCCAACTTGAGTGTTTGGGGGAAACTGATTGTGAGCTGATGGATAAGCCTGCTGTCGATGATTTTGATTGTCCTGACGTTGTTGATAGGACATCTGTGGGACATTCTAGTGGGTACTCTAGTAGTTGTTGGGAGCTCTGTTCGAGTTGTTGGATGACATGGTTGCTTTTGGGGAAGAAATTTTGCTGATCCTTAAGTGCTGGTCGGTATGTCGAGTGGGTTTGGCGCCGTGGTTGGATTGTAAACTCTCAAAGCCAAAGAAAATGGACAGACTTTAGGAGTAGATGCAATTGAGTAAGTATAGTAAAATGGTTAGATTTATAGGTTGTGATGGGATAAGTGTACTTAGGGGATATCAACATGAGCAAAATCAATCCTCTTTATACCGTAAAGATTCACGAAATTCATCTATGCTGTGGGGCCCTCTACCCGAGGTATTTTAACTGATAGCGGTTAACATAGTAAGCCTCCTCGCAATCTGACGGTTATGATTTGGTACCTATCATTTAAATCCGGGCTATTTCCTATTATTGTTCAGTATGAATGATATCAATAGTGGTTTTGGCAAGCCACGGACCCACAGCAAGGATGAATTTTGTGAGTTTTTACGGTATTTTGTCCCCATCGATCAACTTTGAGACCTAATCTGTAGCCACTGCGAGGCCATTAACGTAATTCCGGGCGACTAGGAACCTGTTCAGCCACGGCCTGAAGTTCGGCCATCTTTGAAACGAACTCATGCGAGCACGACTATGTTGGTTCCTAAATAGAACGTACTACCGTATTTACTCGCGAAACTGGACTATGGAATGGAGCTTTGGCTTGCAGTAGCTTGCCAGGATAATAGCTATAGCTAATTGCTAGGGGAAATAATTATTAGCCCCTTATATTAGCTAGTATTAGACTTAATAATTAAAGCTTTTTTTATATATTATAAAATTAAAAATATTTATATTATTAAAATATTATTTTAAAATATTAATTTAAATATTAAAATAATATTTAAGAGATATAATTTAAAGTAAAAATTATTATTAAAGAGAATATATAAAGTTTATAAGCTTATTTAATAATAATAAATTAATTAATTATAATAATATAAAATTGAAGCTTTAATCTTTTTATATTATTATTATATTTATAATTTAAATTTATATTTAGTTACATATAAAAAGATTTAAAAAGATCTAGGTTTATTTTATTATAAATTTATATTTTAAGAGACTAAGGAAATATATAATATATTTATAATTATCTTAAAATATTAATAAAATAAATATAAAGCTATTTTTAATAGAATATTTAAATAGTATAATTTTTATTAATTAGATCTTAAAGCTATATTATTTAAAGTATTTATTAAATAATAAAAAGAAAATAAATTAATTATTATTAATTAGTTTTAATAGAAATTATATAAGATTTTTTAGAGATTATATTTAATTATTAAAGCTTTTATATTTATATTTTTAATAGAATAGTAAATATAGTTTAAATAATCTTATAATATTATAAGGTATATAATAATAAAGTGAGTAATAAAATAATCTAAAGAATATATGTTTATTATAAATAGCTTTTTATAATATATTAAATAAATATTATAAAATAGTTTTTATTTAATAATAATTAATAATCTACTTTTATATTTAAAATAATAATTTCCTAAGTATTATATTATTAATTTAAATAAAATATTAATATTATTTAAATATCTTAATAATTATATATATATTACTAAAGGCAATAAAACTATTATTAGAAAATCTAATTATAATAGCTAAAATAAGAAATAGGCTATATTAATATTATTTATTTTTATTAATAGTATTTAAAGATTAAAGCTAAAGCTAATTTTTTATAGAAAGCTATTATCTTTAGGCTAAATCTTTGCTTATAAAGGGTATCTCTATTCTAATAAGATTATAATTAAATTTAATAAGATTATATATAATAATAAAGAGCTTTTTTAAAAATAAATATCTAATAAGCTTTTTTCTATTATAAAGAGCAAAAAATAATACCTTTTAATTATAAATATAATTATATTTTATAAAATAGAGGATATTTTATAATAGTTATAGGAAAATAATATTATTATAATATTAATTCTATCTAAATATATAAGTCTTTTTAGCTTCTTAATATAGCTATTAATAAGCTATTTAAATAATAGCTTTATAAGGCTAATAATAAATATATAATTAAACTAAAAAAGGAAATAGGAAAGATATAATAATCTATTTAAGATAAATAAGTTATAATAATATATATTATTATATAAATTATCTAATACTTATAAAATAAAATAAAAATAATCTAAAAAGTATTTTTTAAATATAAAATTAATATTTAATTTAATAATAATTAAAATTACTTTATTAAAATTAAAAATATCCTTTTTTTTATAATTGATTTTATTAAATAATAAAAATCCTCTTAATAATTAATAAAAATAAAAATAAAACTTATTAGCTCTTTATATAATAAAAAGATATTAATTATAAATAAATACACTTTTAATTTCCTAGATATTTAAAATCTAGCCTAAACTACCAATTTTCTATAACTTTTTAATAATCTTTATACTTACTCTTAAACCTATTTTTATTATAATATTTAATATAGATTATAATACCTATTATCCTTTCTAACCACTTATTATATCTATTATTATTAATTTCTCTAAAAAAAGCTTTTTTTATTTTAATTATCTCCTTAAATATTATTTTATTTAATTTCTTTATAATAATATTAAATTTTTTATATTTTTCTTAAATAAACCCTTTATTATTGATATTAAAAAAAAAAAATTTAAGTATATAAAACTTAAATTTAATAAATTATTTTTTTTAGAATAATTTAAAATTAGTAATAAAAGTTCTAAATAGCCTAAGAAGCCCTTTTTTTTTAAGCTTTAATTTAAAGATCTTAATAAAATTAAATAAATATTTAATATAAAGTTTATTATTAATATATTTTAAGGTAAAAAGGTATAATAGATTATAAAGAATATAATATTTAAAATATAGTTTAGATTTAGCTATTTTTAATATTATTAGAAATAGGCTAGAATATATTAGTTTTAGTATAATAAGAAAGCTATCTTAAATATTAGATTAGGTCTAATAAAGTTTATTATTTCTAATATTAAAAGGGTATTAAGATTATAATATTAAATAAAGTTAATTATTCTATTAGTTAAAGTAAAAAGAGACTAATATTTTAATTATTTAAATACTAATTATATCTACTCTTAGAATTGCCTAGTTAAGCCTCTTATTTATATTTTAATTAAATATAAATATAATAAAAAGAAATTATATTTTAATAATAAAAATATTAATATTATATATAAATTTTTTTTAATTAAAAAATTTAAATTTATTATATTAAAGCTAATAATTTTTAATATTAAAAATAAAATTATTTTTATTTAATAATTATAAAAAAATTATTTAAAAAAAAATAATAATAATATAATAAAATTTAATATATTATTAAATTAATTATTATATTAAAAAAAAACCTATTTTTTTTTTATTTAATAAAATAATTATTAAAATAGCTCCTAAATTTATATATAATATAATAATAATCTTAGCTAACTAAGATAACTAAAAAACCTAAAGCTATAAAATTAAAAGAGAGTTAGGTAAAAGGCTAAATAAGATTAGCTACAAAAGTTAGCTATAGGGCTATCTATAAGCCCAGGGCTCCACTCCATAGTCCAGTTTCGTGAGTAAATACGGTACTAACCACTGGGGGATACGAAAATACACTCGCTTAAGCTTTGCACCAGCGAACCACCTATAGCACATACGCACAAGAAAAAAGCAGATGCACTAATAGCCAGTTTCTTTCCATCTACTACAGCAAGACTGCGGGAAATACACAACACTGGTAACAAGCTAGATATACTACAGAGCTGCACTCCAAACGAGATCCAGTCCATCCTTGACAATACCACCCATGGAAAAACAACAGGGAACGATAATATATCATGAGGTCTCTTGAGAGAATGCGGTATCTCACTACTTAAAGCTCCAAGTTCTATTGTAAATGAGAGCTTTAGGCTTGGAGCATTCCCACGGAGCTTTCATGAAGTAAGAGTAGTGGTAATACCAAAGCCAAGAAAAGATAGACTACAGGATAGGCTAGGATTGGCCGTAATAAGGTTTGCAGACGATACAAACCTGGTTACTGTTGGCAAAGACGCAAAAGAAACACGCCAGCGCATTGAGACAGCATGGGAGATATGAAAGACAAAGGACCGTCTGCAGAGCACTTGTGCGAAATATGGAACCAGACGTTCGAATTGAAATCACAGGGCCATTACTCCACAGACTGGCTAACCTATGCTGGAGATGGATCCAGTCGCTCAAGTAGAGAGAGATATTACCGTGTTTAAGTAGATGTTGTAGGAGATTGCATAGCGAGGTTCCTCTCGCATTTCAAATGGCGAATGCACAGCAAAAGAATGACCTTTTGCACAGAGATGCCGAGAATTGAAGTCCGAAACACACTGGAAAAGATTCATCGCCGTCGGATAACTTCAGGCTGTCTATATAGCTTTAGAGCGACTCGCTCAAATCTCATGACTTCGTTATAGTTTATTGAATGAGATGTCGTGTTTAAAAAGGCTGCAGTTAGCGCTATTGTCAGCACAACACCAAATTCATCCGGGCAATGGAGAATTCTAGTCTGCATTAGTAATGAGTTTTTTACTATACTAATTTAGCATATCTAACAACGCAAGCATTACTTCTTCAAAAGGGTCAACTCATCACCAACAACGCCACCCTCTCCATGAATATACTTCCATGAGAGCTTCTTGGCGTTGTGGACAGTCAGCTTAGCCAGTCCATAGTTCTCGGCGTCGAGCACTTGGGTGATGTTCAGGACCGGGTCGCCATTCAGCTCACTGTGGCTCTGGACGTTGCCTGCAGCACCATTCACGATATGGGTCATGGATACGCCCGGGTTTGTCACGTAGGTGTTGTTATTGACCATGGAAGCCTTGTCGATAGTGCCATTTCTACCCATTGGTGTCATGCGCTCGTACCAATGAATGTGACTTGTCATAGATTAGCGAGATTCTAGCGGCCAGGCCCAAACTACTTACCCAGAAACGTAGAGATCAACTTCGAACTTGAGCAGCAGGCTTTCGAAAGCATCTCGCAGGTTTGTCTGGTAATCAGATACCTGAGAGCTGTACATGGGACGGTGGCCCATGACAATAAGCCACGGGGTCTTCTTTCGGTCGACAGCGGCGAGATCCTTTTTAAGCCAATGGTACTGCTGAAAAGACGTGGAGTCGCTGTAGTTTCCGACAGCGCCAAACGGACCGCTATCTCTAACATATGTCTCGTTGGCAAGGGGGTGGACCTCATTTCCAGACAAATCCATAGCAAAAGGCGCTTCTGGGCTATCAGCATAGTCGGTTTCTGTGTTGATTGAGACAAAGTGAACCAAGCCGTAGTCGAACGAGTACCAAAAGTTGCCAACGCCGTCGCTCTTTTCTCCACCCATGTGGAATCGGTTCTGATATGCAGTAAAGTTCCTGATGCATATTAGGTCTGGCCGTTCGGAGCAGTCATGATGAATAATATCTCACCTTTGAGAAGGAGGGCAGCTGTAGTAGTTGACATTCGACTCCGAGGCACTGGAGTTTGGCTTGTTTTCGTTGAGGTATGCAGTCAAAATCTTGTTGGAGGCACCAGCACATGCAGCCTCGTGGTTACCAGGCAAAACCATGTACGGGACCTTGGTGGTGACGCTGTTGATCCACTGCTGCCAAATGTCCCAGTTGGTTTCATACAGAACACTCATATCTCCTCCGCGAGGGCTTCCTTGGTTGGCCACCTCTCCAGCCGGCAAGGGTTTCTTGTAGTCTTCGGTAACAACACCGCCGGGTAGCGTAGAGGATGTGCCGTTGTAGCAAACATCGTTGCTATCATCGCAAGGAATGATGCCAAGGTACCAATCATCGGCGTAGCTCAGGTCACCGCCATGGTAAACAAAGGCAGCTCCATCATCCACAAGCTTGTTCAACTGCTTGTAGCTTCCAGCGGCATTGGTGTATCCCATGTCATTAAGAACAACAACAGAAAACTCATTGCTGTTTCCAGCCTTGTTGGCGGTTTTGAAGCTGAGAACATCGGATGCGGTGGTTCCGTTTGCAGCAGAAATCTTGTAGTAGTAAGTCTTTCCTGGCTTTAGGTTGTGAAGATGCACGTCATGGAAGAACTGGCTGCATTGTGTGACATTGGTGACGGCAGAGCAAGGCGGTGTCCGGTCATAACTACAGGGCTCCGGTCAGCTAAACCTTACTTTTTATAGAATCAAGAAGTGAATACATAAACTGAATTCTACCTGGCCGACGATGAATTGGATTCATGTCATTTCATTATATCAATTGGGGGGAGAATTAATGAGCAGATACGTACGTGGTTGTGCTACCAGTCGCCTTGTTTGACAAGCGGGACGCGCTAGTACCCCAACGAATCGATGGGGCCTCCCCAAGCCCAAAGGGTGTCTGGTAGTGAATGTTGATGCCGTTTGCCGTGTAAGAAAGGGAAATGACGTTGACATTGTTGGTTGCCTTATGAGACGCTGGCTTCACTGCAGGGGCCTCAACGAGACGCTCAAATCCTTTGCCATTGCCATTGACTGTCGGGTCGACCCAATCACCGACCGGGACCTCAGGGCCGGTGTACGGGTAAAGCTCGTCGACTACGGGCGCAGGTATGGCAGAGGACTTGGACACCAAGAGCGCTCCTAGGAGAGCCGATGCAGTGGCGGGCTTCATATTCAGGCCCTGCCTGCAGTATCACGGGCGAAAATTGACCAGAGACCCGACGATTACCAGCGACGATTACCAGCGACGCTTGACTTTGTGATGAGCTGGCAGTGGGCAAAGAAATTCCAAGGTCAGCTTGGGATTTTAGAGAGGGGGACGCAAAATACGCGACTAGTTATATTAATGTTTCACTTGCTGGAAGCACTGCCTAGAAATGCAAGAAACCACTCGCCCAGCCGAAGCCTCTCGGTCGCGTTTCTGTAACACGCACATGCGTGGATCAAGCTCAACAGCAATTATTCGTCCAATGATGGCGAAGCTGATTACACGTGCAGTGAGCATTTGTAGCGCTGCCAGGATGCCCGAGCGCAGTCGGGGGAGCCACTTGGCCGTTTATGAGGGTGGGTTCAACACCTGATGCTTGACTCCCATTTGACTGAGCGCCGGGTATTCGGCATGTGATAAATAAGAGTCAAGGCGAATAACAGGCATATCTCAATCAAGAATAGTCCTGGGTTGCACAAGAGCCCAAGTCAGCACTTCACTTGATGACGGGACGGTTCCATAGCTTCCCCGCATCAATTTATAGCATGCTGGTGTGCTGACGTAGGCCTAACTAGTTAGTGCTTGCATTCAAAACAATCGACATGGTTAAAAATACTCCGTAGCTTCGATACAACCAAAAACAAGAGCTCAAATGCGCTGGTGGCAAATCACCAAAACTTTGACATGAACAATATCAGTTCAATATCGATTCAAAATAGTTTTATAACCAATTTATTACACATTCCGCCTGCTCTGCGTCCGGCAGTCGGCAGTCGGCAGTCGGCTCTGATAACCCCTCCCTGCAAGGCGGGGTTTAATCCTTTTCGGTCACTAAAAAGGCATAGTGTTGTTTTACAGCAACCAACAAATCGACTCTCAAATGTTCAAATGTAAGCACGCGATTCAAGGCGCTCTTGGATCATGTGTGCATTTTCCGTTCGAGGGTTGCTTAATTTAGTACAAGGTATATTCGTTATAGATATTGCCAACGACCCAGTCTGTCAACTACCCTTTCCATGACAGCAAAACGCGAAGGCAGTTTTGACAGTAAAAATACAAAGACATTAATTAATTGCATTCGCTTGCTATTATGCTGGGACCTTCTAAACCAGAGCATGGCCCCCGTTACTCGTCTCCTAACGCCGACATTTATCATCAAACCAAATCAACAGAAATACCGGTAGACCCTTTTCCATGTTGGCCAACCTCGCTGCTCCTCTTGATCCTGCTCCATATAAATATGAGCCCTGAAATAACGGCGACCTGTGATGATATCCATATTTTCAACAGTGACAGGTTCTGTCCTGAACCAGAATTTATGGGCAAAATAAAAAGAAAGAATAAAAGGGAGGGCCATGATGCGAAGAAAGAAGGCTCGGACCCTGCCTGACGCCGTCTCTGGGACATTCACAGGCGAGATGGCGATCCAGATCTGCGCGCCGAGTATCAAGGAAAAACAAGCAAGCCCGACATACGATCCAAAAACGCCAACAGATGACCGAAACGGAAGATGCTCCAGAGGGTGGTTTGAATACGCCCATGCCTTTCTGAACCGGATATGGCAGAGGCAGATGCTGCCCCAGGTGAAAAGCATGCTCAATGAACTGATTGAGAGCAGCCAATTAAAAATGGTAGTGTTTGCGTCAAGGTCAGCCAGAAACGCCAGAAAGCCGATGCAAAAGGCGAGTAAAATGGCCATCAGAGGCCGACCCTGTTTGTCGACGTATGAGAATATTTGGGGTGCGTGGGCTTGCTCGGCGAGTGCAAGCAGGGTTCGAGATGCGCCGTAGACAGAGGAGTTCCCTACACTGAGAACAGCAATAAGAATGACGGCATTCATGACGCTAGGTAGGACAGTAATGCCAGCGCTTTCGATGGCAATGACAAACGGGCTCACCAACGCATCCGCGCTGTATTTGGAACCCAAAAGACGAGGCTCGTCGTACGGGACCAAGACTCCAACCAGCAATAGCGACGCACAGTAGAATAGTGTCACACGCTAGAAGACCTGCTTCATGGCTGTGGGCAAGGATTTTCGAGGGTTGGCAGTCTCAGCTGCCGCTAAGCCAATGAGTTCAGTGCCAGCAAATGCGGCACACGAGGTGACCAAAACTGTACAGAAGCCCTTGAAGCCGTTGTGGAATGCGCCGGGTTTCTGCCAATACTTCCACCCAATATACCCGCCGTCTGGGGGACCAGCGATATTAATAATGGTTCCAATCAAGCTGACGGAGGTTAGTCTGCAACATTGAGGACAATTGGAGCAAAGAGGTTAAGCTCACATGAAACCGACAATAGCCGTGATCTTGATGATGGAGAATACAAACTCGGCTTCGCCATAGGCCTTGATACCAAATAGGTTGACAATTATGATTATAATAAGGAAGCAAGCAACAAATATAGACTTGCTGATCTGGTCGTTCCAGTAAGAGATGGTATAGGCGGCGGAAATAATTTCCATGGGCAAGACGAAAAGCCATTGCAGACAATAGCTGTTTAGGATGTAGGGTTAGTTGCCGCAACAAAAAGGGTTTAGGAAGAATGTAGACAGGCAAACTCACTTCCATCCCATGGCAAATCCCCACGAGGGGTCTAGAAATCTAGTAGAGAAGAGAGAAAACGAGCCGGCGACGGGAAACAGCACGCACAGCTCGCCCAGTGATTGCATGGTGCAGTACTGTGAGATGCCAATAACTAAGAATGCGATGAAGAGCGTGCCGGGCCCGCCCGTGTGGAGAGAACCGCCAGAAGCAACAAAGAGACCAGTTCCTTGGCGATGGGTTAACAACATGTAGTTTTTTTGTGAGGTGGCGCGTGCAGTGAGAGACACTACTCATGCATCCGTCTCATTGAAGGGTGGCTCTGCTTACCGATGGCACCACCAAAGGCTATCATCTGCAAATGACGGCCTTTGAGCTCCCTGGCGAGAGCCGTGTTGGCCGTCTTCACATTTGCCGCATTCAGATCATAGTAGTGGTCGCCGCGGGGGGCCGGCACAAACGGAGGAGGGGTCTGCTCGTAGCCGCTACTGGGTGGAGGAGTATTGAGGGGACGTCTCTCTGCACGCCGGAACCCATCGACCCAGTCCACGGGCCGAGTCCAGGACGGCTGCGTCGACAAGTCCCAGCTGCGGACGCCATTTTCCTTGTCGGCAACGCTGTCTACGTCCATGTAGTTCATCTCGGCGGCATCCACATTGCGTGTGATGGTGCTGTTGGCCCTTTAGTGGTGAACAAGTGATTGTGCCAGAGCGCGGGCCGGAGAAAAAGAGATGGCGAGCAAAAGACAAGACAAGACGTTCGTGACAAAACAGTCAAGGCGATCAGGGGCAATTTTAAGACGCAGGGGGGGGTCCAATGATTTTGTCCTGTTGGTTGGTCCTCGACTCCTCGGTACTGGTCTTAAGCCTGGTTGGGGATAGCGGCTACCAGTCTGGAACCATTCCGCGTGTTTGGGGCAAAATGTGGGAATGGCACCAAAACCTTGTTCTCCGCATGAGTCGTGTACAGCCACCAGGTTTCTGGGTTACAAGACGTATCCCCATCGTGCAATTACAGATCAGGGCTGATACCAAGCCATCCAGCAACACCACCGGTCCCCGCGAACTCTGTTTGAGCCACGAAGAGAGCATCGCGCACCGGCTTTTTGCGGCAGACTTCCCCGGAAACCCGCAGGAACGGGACACACCCTGATGGCGCACGTTACACAGCCAGGGTGCCGACAAGGAGCGAGCCTCCGGCCTGGACGCCACCAGCAACTGGGCGACGTCCCGCAGGTGGGTCGGTGCCAAAGCTCGCTGTGCGCTCTCGCAAATCGAGCATGCATCATTCCGCTTTTGTATGGTTGGCGTGGAGTCCTCCATCCCCGAAAACACGAGGAGCAACGCCACTGCATGATGAGCAATCCGGGGTATCGTTTCAAGACTGCCACTGGCCTCCACGTGCTGATGGAGCAATGCCAGAGCAGTGCATTATTTTGTCTCGCAAGCAGACGCCACATCTAAATGCGGCTTGTTAATTTCTTTTCCTGGCTGCGCGCTTTGGTGGAGCAAACCGTCTATATAGGGTAGCGTCAATTTGATGGCGTGAATTGCAGCATCTTTGCGAAAGTTGATCGAGAGTCGTCTCACAACAGGGAGAATCCAATAGTTTATTAAAAGATGTATAGTAAATTGTTTGCTTGTCTTGCGAAACAGAGATTGCGAATAACGCATTTCAGAGGAGAGACACACTTGCGTAGCCCGCAAGTATCATTTCACGAGCTTTAATCGCAGAGCGTAAATCATACGTCCTAGTATTATTTAACAAGTAAAAGCAAAAATAAACCTATGGGTATATTGTTACAGTAGTCTTTTATCTAGAAACAACATCTTGAATCATAATTATCATGCTACTAAACTCGGGGGAGAGCTTAAGGTTGCTAACAATGAGGTATACCAATATAAAAAATCCATTTTCGACCGACAAGATAATAGTATTTTGCAGGTTTCCGTTACTCACTAGTCTAGATGGATTAAATTAATTAGAAAATCAAAAATATAAGCAAAATATTTCAGTCAAATTTTATACATAATCTTATGTTTCTGCTTAGATAAATTGTTGGTACTATGAGATGCGGTGAATCATCGTCTTATGGAACGGTGCAACGTTCAACTTGCTAAATGATAAAAACCACCACGAATGTGTTAAATTGGTATGTTAGCGGTAGAATAGTCTCTTAGGTTGCATATGTTCGATAAATTACTTTCGGTGCATTTTTGCGGCATCCACTTTTTTTCTCGCCAGAGCTAGGGCAAGCTTCATATACAACAAATCCACTCTTACGGACATCGAATTCCGATGCTACAGTGGTTGAGCACAACCACCCGTCTTCCGTAGTATAGTGGTCAGTATGCAAGCTTGTCACGCTTGAGACCCGGGTTCAATTCCCGGCGGGAGAGACTCCAGCCACAGGTCAATAGATCTGTCTACACTTTTTGATATTTTGCTAAATTATCTTTATTTTCCGCCTTGACGCAGGTAATGAATATATGAGCGTTCTAGACATACCGGACAGTGGATAATAAATAGTCTTTGCAAGAAGCATTCGATGCGTCTTCAATTTTTTTTTTTGATTGACTAGACAAATCTTTATGTAATACCGGTCATCACATTTCAGCACCCTTCATCTCAGATGCTAGACTAAGTGGTGTAAGTTGCGCCGAGGGGCAATGTTTCACATAAGACACGTCCAGTATTGTCGGATCTTTGAGGTCAAAAGAGGCTAGCTGCCTTAAAATACTGTTGCAGCCATATATACAGGGTTTACTGGTCCCATAAGGGACGGTCATGTTTTGTGACAAATACCGAATGTGTTGGATTCCAAAGGGAACGGATGGGTGATATTGCACTAGTGCTGTCACAAGGGGTTGGGTTAGTATGTTCAATAATACTTAATTCCCTATCTAATCTAGCTATTGCAAATTATATTGGTGGTTTTCCTAGGTTATATAACCTAGCAGCTTACTACCTAAGGTAGTTAGTCTTGTGGCTAATAGGGTTATAATATTACTATTTGTAATATTAGTACTTTTTCTTTTGTATATTAAATAATATACTTATATATAGTATTTAAATATATTTAATAAGTAATAAAAGGGTAATATATATTATTACTAAATATATATACTTAAATAATATATAGAGAAGTATATATTTCTATCTTTAGCTATATTATATAAGCTTAATTATATATATTACTCTTTATTATTTATATTTAATTTATATTTTAATATAAATTATAGCTTTATTTATACTAATAAGTTATTCTAATACCTTATTTAGGTTTATCTTAAATATTATATTTATAAGGTTATTATTATTATTAATGTATTTAATTTTATAGATTTTATATTTCTTATATAATTAATATAAAGCTATAATATTAATTATTAAGTATTTTTTCTTTATTATATTTAATTTAATAAGATATTTATAAAATAAATATAAGTTTATATAAATAATTATTAGGATAAATAGTATATTTATTTAGTTAATAATTAGCTTAAATATTATTCTAAGAGTATATTTAATATTAGTACTTTAAACTATTTTATATAGTTCTAAGGTAAATATACTTTAGATTATATATTAGCTCTTTATTAAGCTATATATAATAATATTACCTTTTAGTATAAATTCTATATTTTTTTTATTATTAATTATAATAATATAATTAATTTATAAGCTAAGATTTTTATTATTAGTAAATAATATATTAATAAATATAAAGAGCTTTATTATTATAATGTTAAATAGAATATACTTAAGTTCTTAATCTTAATTACTTATTTATTATTTTAATTATTTATTTAGTTTTTTAATCTTTTTATTTAATAGGTTTTAGTATTATATTATAATAAAAAAGTTAAATAATATTTTTAGTTAATATATTATTATAATATATATACCTTATATTTATTATTTAATATATTTTTCCTTAGTAATTTTCTTTTTTAGATTAAATATTCCTAATCTTAATATTTATTTATTTTATTTAAGCTATAGGTATAAGTTTTTTCTTAAGATTAGTTTATATTTATTAAAGAAAAGGGATTATTATTATTTTAATATTTATTTAGGTTTTACTATAAACCTTACTTTATAGAGTTTTTTTCCTTTTAAATTATATAATAGTTAATTACTTAGTCTAAATATATTATCTATTTATATTTTAATAATACTAAATATCTCTTTTAATTTAAAGATAAATAAATAAAAGTTAAAAGTTAAGATTATTATATTAAGCTTATTTTAATAATAATTAAAATATATTACCTATTAGTATATATTTACCTTAGCTATCCTATAGAGTAATTTAATAATTCTTATAATTATTTCTTCTGGGAGATTATTATTAATTTACTTTAGAGGGTATATTAGGATAGTTCTATTTAATTAGGTATTTAATTATATATATACTTAGGTAATATCCTATAGCTAAATAAATATTCCTTTTTTAATTAATAATAAAATAATTATAATAATTAGCTTTTAGTTATTATATTAAATAGTAAGTACTTATATAAGTATTATACTTTTCTTATTATTATTATATCCTTAAATAATAAGTTATAACTTCTTATATAATATTATTATTTCTTTTCTTTTAATTTTATATATTAATTGTATATTAAAGATTTATTTACCTTAGTATTTATATTTATTATATTATTTAAATATAAATATATTATAATTTTTTAAGGCCTTAATTTTATCTTTATGAGATTATTTAAATAGTTTATCTAGGGTAATAATCTTTCTTTTTTATTATAGTTATAGTAATAGGTTCTAATTAGTTTCTTCTTTTATAGTTAAATATATAGTATTTATATTAATATTATTTTTTAGATTATTTAGAAGTATTTTATTAGTAATAAAGGTTTAATTAATTAAAGGTATTTTCCTTGGTTTTCTATATCTTTGCTTTAGTAGGTTATATAGGTTAATTAGGGGTTTAGTAATTTAGGGTATTAGTAATTATAAATCCTTTTTTTGTTTTTTATTTTATAGTTAATATAGAATTATATATAATAATATTTCTCCTTTATCCCAAAAGAATAATTTAATAATAATTACCTAAAGACTTATTAGGCTATTTAGTAATTATATAATATATTTCTTATCTTTTATATTAATTAACTTAAATAAGCCTTATTATTTTTCTTTTACTTATTATATATATACTTTTAATTAAAATAATAAGTAGTAAGTAAAGGTAATATTTAGGCTATTTTAAGTTATAAGAGCCTCTTTAATCTAATGGTTTATAAAAAATCTTTTTATTTTATTAATAGCTTTATAAATAGCCTTAGTATATTATATTACTTTAAATATAAGTAGTAAATTATCTAATAATTATAAGTAAGCACTAAATATAAATAGTATTAATATAAGTCTATTAAGGCCTATTAAATTATTAATAGCCTTAATTATTATTTATAATTTCTAATTATCTATAATTATATTATTAAGTTTATTTTTAATAATATTATATACTTACCTTAATAGGCTATAATAATATTTTACCTTCTTAATATTATTATATACTTTAATAAGTACTTTATTTATATTAATTATTAATATTTAAATATATTATTTAAATTCTTTTAATATAAAGTTTATTTTAATATTATAGATAATCTATTTAAGTAATCTTAAATAGCTATTAATTTAGTATTTATATAATATATTCTATATATCTTTTGCTTTTTATTATTTAAGATTAAAAAAGTATATTACTTAAAATAATATTATAATATTAATAATATAAATTATAGGTTTATTATTAATTTATATAATATTAATAATAATCTTATAATTAAACTTATAATTATTCTTTAATATAAAGTAAAATCTACTTAGGGCTTTACTATTTATTTAATAATAATAATATATTTTAATAAATTTCTTTAATAATTCTAAATTAAATTCTTAGTCTATTTATTTAAATATTTTCTTTAAATAATTAATTAATAGATATTTAAATTAATAATATATTTA
>PGGA01000016.1:1002641-1027235 GCA_004380915.1 Calonectria pseudonaviculata
TATAACTTAGACTTTATAAGATAAAATATAATAATTTCTTTTATATTAATAATTTACTATAAATATTCTTATTATCTAATTATAAGGATTTTAATATCTCTTTTAATAAGTATATTCCTTAAATTATTAAGTTTAATACTTATTTAATCTATATTATTAATAAATAATAGGAAAAGGGTATATACTAGGATTAATTAGAAATTAATAATACTAAGAATTATAGGTATAATTATTATATTATTTAATATTATTAAGCCCTTACTAAATTTAATCTTATAATCTTTAGTTTTATTAATTAATAGTAAGAGAATTAATTTTCTTAGTACTTATACCTAAGGAAAGCTAATAGTTAATATATTAATTACTCTTATATTTAGGATAATCCCTTAGAATATTTTATAATTATATTAATCTTTAGTAAAATATACTTTGCTTTTTACTTTCTTAGTCTAGGGGTCTTCCTTTATAAGAGTATAGATAAATATTTAGTTATAAAGGATAGTAATTATATCTTTATTATTTAGTTTATAGGTCTTAAAGAATTACTTAGTTTTATTTATTATAGTAATAAAGTATATAATATTTTATAGGTTTTTTAGTTCTTTATTAGAGTTATTATTATTATCTTTAAATTATTTTATTTTTTAGATAATATATTTTATTTACTAATTAATATTATTATTATTTTTTTCTTTATATATTATTAAAAAGGTTTAATAGGTATTATCTAATAATTTTATTTTATAATCTTATATATTAAATTATTTTTATTTTAATTATTAGTACTTTTTTTTAGAATACTTAATTAATTAATATTCTTATTAATAATATATAAAATATTATTATTATTTTTATTATTAATAATTATTTTATTTAAATACTTTTTTCTTATAATATTATTTATTCTAAGTAAATTTATAATTAATAAAGAATATTATATTATTTATTTTATTATTATTTACTATCTTTAGTAATATTTAGATATTACTAGCTAATTCTTTAAATATACTTATATATTTATATTAAGTTATATTATACTTTATAATACTATTAATAGATAATAAAAAGATTTAATAAAGCTTTTTTTTATTCTTTTTATTACTATAGATCTTATAATAGATCTATTAAATATCCTAGATAAGTATTTTAAAGTTCTTAAGTAATAATTTATTTTAATATCTTTAGATAAGGTTCTTTAATATTATTATTTAGAGGTTATTTTAGTAGGCTTAGATAGTTTTTTTTATTTTAAAATAGTTTTAAATCTTTTTATATAATATTTTATATAAATATTTTTTCTAGGTAAATAAAATAATATAATAATCTTATGCCTTTCTAATAAATATAATTAGTAATACTTTAGTATATCTTTTAATTAGTATAATAATTTATTTATATTTATTTTTTAAAAAAATAATCTTAATTAATTAAAAGTTATATTATTTATTATTATATTAATTTTTATTTATATAGATCTTACTTAGTTTAATTATCTTTTTTATAATATTTTTATTAATTATATTAGTAAAGATATTATATTATTTAGTGCTTATTAGTATAGTAAGTAACTTTATATATAAAAATACTATTACTAGGGTAAGTATTATAATTATAAACTCTTTTAATATTTTTATTAATACTTAGAAAGTATTTTACTATAAAGGTAATTAAGTATTATATTATATTAACTATATATTTATCTTAGAATTTAAAAAATTAATTAAATTAATTATTACTCTTAATCTATTCTTTATAATCTTTATTTTTTTTAATAAAAAGAGTATTTTATAGCTTTTTAATAATTATTATAATTCTTTTTTTAAATATAACTTTTTTTTATTTATTAAAATTATCTTAAAATACTTTAGTTATTTTATTATTATAATTCTTAGAATTTTTATAAAAATAGATTATATAAGTAAAATAATTATTAATTTATATTTCTATAAAATTTAAAGGATCCTCTTTTAATAGATTTATTTTCTTTTAATTAATAATTAAAAAGGTATTATACTTTATAATATATTTAAAAAGATTTTATTTAATTTTTTTTTAATTAAAATTAATAATAATTCTAAGTATATTCTTTTTTTTAGATATTTTAATAATTTTATTATAATATTCTTTATAAGAAAAATTATTAAATAAATTATAAGATTTTCTTTTATTTTTAGATCTAAGTTAATAATAAATATTTATTTAAATTAATATTTTTTATAATAAATAAGGAATTTAATAAAATCTAATAAAAGATTTTTATTAAAAATATTATTTTCTAAATTATTATTAAATCTAAGAGCTTATCTTTATAATTATATCTAAATATCTCTCTTTAGTATATTTTTTATATTTATATCTAATATCTTTTCTTTAAGGCCTTATTAATCTATAGAAAGCTTTATTAATTAGTATTAGATTCCAAAGGGAATAAATAGGTAATATTATATTAATACTATTATAAGGGGTTAGGTTAGTATATTTAATAATGCTTAATTCCTTATCTAATCTAGCTATTATAAATTATATTGGTGGTTTCCTTAGGTTATATAACCTAGTAGCTTGCTGCCTAAGGCAGCTAGTCCTGTGGCCAACGGGGTTACAACGCTGCTATTTGCAATAGAATGACTATGATTTAAACTAGATTATCAATTACGGAAAGTTGTAATTCCTGACACAGTCACCCTTGTAGTTGGCTCCATTCACCGTCACTCAATAGAGCTAGCCATTGATTGGATTGAGAGGTTTATCAAGTGTACGAAATCTCCTGGTCTGCGAGTTTCATTGACCTTCCCTATTTGCTTAACAGAAGAGTATACAAAACTTTTGCGACAACACAGTCCCGTTACTTCAAATAGAAATTCTCACTATTGCGTAATCTTGCGTAATTCCGGCTTGGAAAGTGGGTATTTGGAAGGGTGGGGAAAGAACATCATGGCGAGTATTGCGGCTATATTGGACCCGTGTTGGAGGAAGGCAACAGAATGGCCGTTGGCGATGGTTCAAAACGGGACGATATGAGTTAATAAAAAGATCCAGGCGAGGAAATAAACACAATGTGCAGTATATTCCCGACAAGCACAAGCCAGAGAAAAAGGCTCCGAGGAGAGGAGGTTTGTTGCAATATGGGTACAATGAAAGCTCGAGCCAAGGTCACTCACGGACTAGCAATTATGGTTTAAAAGTATTAGTCTATTTGGGTATAAGGGTCGTAAGTCATAATAACGATTATCCTTTTGCCGCCTTTCTCCAGGAATATTTGAAATCTCTCCCCCCCTTGTGTTAGTGAAATCCTCAAAAATTTGACATTGCATGAGACCTCAATTGCCAACACGGAGTTTTAGAGAAGGAATTCAGCTCGTTCGGGATGAATACTTACTGGGAGACCAACCCGGTGTGTCGCAATATACTAATTGAATCAGTTACCATTGTCATTCGTACCAACAAAAACAACAAGCACCGCCGAAAACCTGTCGCAAATTAGCCAGGACTTCTAGTCAAAGACATTATGTGCCCATACGCCGCGGTTGCTGAGAATATATCCTTGGTACTAGCCGAAGTGATACTGATAATGCAGATAGTGAAAAGGGCCGTGAGTCCAGCAATGATTCCGAGTCGCTTCGACATATCATGTACCAGGTACAAAATCGAGATGCCCAAGAGAGGTAGCATGCAAGCAATAAATGTGGCCACAGCCTTGACCATATTGGTAATCGTATCACGCTGATATACAACACTTCCTCGAAGTTGGTCGGGCTTTTCGTCTGTCTGCTTCCAAGTCAACGGAAAGCCTTGCTGAGAACGGCGATTGAAAAAAGCATACACTTGACCTCCGACCCAATAGCTTAGAGACACATGCTTGCACCGGCCTACCAATGATTTTATGATAAAAGTGAACAACATGGTCTAGCAGTAGACGGCTAAGCATGTCATCTGTCTCCAAATCTTGTAGGCATGCCAGGTCAATTAGATCAGGATGGGACCAAATCGTTTGGTCATCGCCAGTAAGTCGGACATCTCCCATATCTGTACGATCCATCCATGTGACCAAAGACTTAACGCTACTCCTCGAGGGCTGTTGTAACTTGGAAATGCTGTGATGTTGAAGCAGTGCCTTTTCTGCAGTGGCATTAGTCGAGTTAGTGTGGGCGATCATACAACGGCCGTATAACTCACGGTACTGATCCAGCTTTGAACGAATCTCAAGTAGAGTCTTCCATTGTCGACTGTCGCTACCTTCTGGTGCGTCCTGGCTGGCGGACTGTTTCAATGCATACCAGTCCCGTCCGTATAGGATTCGCTCTCTGTCACCCGATTCCTTATCTTCCTTCTGAATCCTTTTCAGTTTCATCTGCAAGTCCACCATCTCTGCCTGTAGCAATAGAAGATTCTCGACAGACAATCCTGCAAACTTTTTGAATATTGTGTATTCCGAACATTCGGCCATCAAATCCGCAAGGCGGTCATAACCCGCAGCGGGATGCATGATTCAAAATTGTAGCTTTGGATATTTGATTTTGGAAAGGCCCTAGTTGTCGCTGATATTTTGGTGTATGCACATCAGGTGGAGATAACTGAACAGTTCAGAAATGGCAGAAGTGTTCGGAAAAAATAAGCCAACATTTTGGGGGGCACTTAACCATGTGACTGAGGCTCTTGTGATCATGGTATTACGTGGTGTGGGCTGAATGGTTACACTTTTGCCCATTTGTCTTGCACTTTCGCTCGGCCGAACCAGAGTCTGGCGAATCATTTCTACCGCCATATCTCAGCTGCCTAACTTGCAAGCCTTGTTTTCAACTGGTTTACATTTAATGCCGCAAACCGCATACTGGAAAGTTAAAGGCTCACATTGCAGGAAACTTTCATACTTGTTTTTATTTCTTCATATTTATCAGTTTAACGGCCTGGAAAAGGTCCGATTGCTCAATCACCGTGTTCCCATCAACCAAGGATTGCGATGTATCGTCCCCCGGTCCGTGAACCGAATTACGGTTCCAACATAGGCGATGATCGACGGCAGGGTGAGGATTCATCACCATGGATGATGCCTGCTTATGACGATGATTATACCAATACAGTAAGTCAAGCTAGGTGCACCTCATCTCAATTCCTCACGACTGATTCATACAATCTCCAGCCAAGCGGACACGACGACTATAGTTCAGCGTCAGCCGAAGCCTACTCTAGAAACGATGATTGGAATGACCGGGTTCATGCATACCCAATTACCACCGCGAACGGATATGCGAACGATTCTGATCAGCCATCGCGTAGCTACTCAGGCAGCTCCGTAAATACTCGCTCGAGCATCTCCACCAATAGCTATATAAACAGCCCTGCCACTAGCTATACAAACAGCTATGTGAATAGTCCTGCAAGCAGTTACGCAGATGGTTACTCCAGCAGCTATGTGGATAGGTATCCAGGTAACTACGCAGATGGTTACTCCAGCAGCTATGCGGATAGGTATCCAGGCAACTACGCAAGTGGCTACCCAGACGACTATGCAGATAACTATACCAAAGGCTACATAGATAGCCGCAGAAGTCATAGTCGAGGTGGCCGTTCAACTGACCAAACTCGTTCTTATGGGGGCGGGTATTCGGCAATCCATACCGATCGTCGCACGAGTAGACATCATGATAAAGCAACAACACAGGATTCTCATAGGAATGTGGACAGGAATATAGAGAGATCATCAAACAGGCACCCCAGAAGACATCGCACCACCAACGTTCAAGATGCGACACAATCCTTCGTACATGAAACTAACGATGGCCATGATAACCAATATCATACCGATCGGAATTTTTATCCCATAGAGCCACGTGAACGCTTAACAGATGGTGAGTTTCTTGAACCTCCAGTTTTATATGAATATGTATCTTACAAAGCATTATGGAATAGAGGAAATCCGTCTTCAACAAGAACGGGCTCGGGAGCAAGACGAAATCAGACGACGCCGTGAGGAGCAACGGAAACGTTCAAGTCGCTACATATATGGATTACCAGTGGATATTTAACAAAAGGAGAGGTAATTTAACAGCCCTAACTTTCATTCAGAACCTCGCAGAGTTGCTCACTTCTGAACCCCCGTGTAGTTCAAGCCACATATGCTGCTACGTACACATTAGGCATATTCTCAACAAGCACCGTTTTTTCTTCTAGCGAGCATATAATGAACTTAAAAACTGTGATTTAACGGATTAAATTGATTCAACTATTTCTTACTCCCTTATAATCTCTGCATTCTCATTGTGAAGTGACATTCAAGCAGTGTCAAAGTAAAAGTAGTCCAAATCTGATTCATGTTTGACATTCTCCCACACACCGTCGATCTTTTCGGTCACTTCATTTGGCAGTGAGCCCCCTTTCAAACCCTGAAGGGTTTGTTTCAGCTGTTCCGCACTGCGAGCGCCGATCATAATCACATCTCCATTGTCCCTTTCCGGCGGACTGTTGTATGCTACCCAGTGATACGCCTATCTGGCCCTTGGGATGTTTGCATCTTTGGAAATGGCCTCCCACGCGCCTAGAGCTTCCAAATATGATGATTTATCATATAACCCGTTGTAAGTCTCACTGCCTGGCCCTCCCTTGGAGAATCTACCGACGTCAATGCCGCTAGTAATCTGTTCACATGTCTTGGTTAGAAAGCTCCCGGCCAGTGGCGAGTACGCGTAAAACGCGATGCCATATTTTTGTAGAATTGGGAATAGCAAATCTTCCTGTCTCCTCGCAACTGGGTTTTAGTTTCCTTGGTAGACGGCGGGGAGAGCATAATAATTCCGTTTAGCGATACTGAATGCGTCCTATACCTCGGAGGGAAGAAAGTTCAACAGACCAAATCTCTTAAACAGACCTGTCTTGTACAGTCTGTTAATTCCATCAAGGGCAGAATGGAAGTTTGGCTTGAGCATAGGTGAATGAAGATAGTAAACGTCAACCTATGATATGGTGGCGTTTAGTAACAATACTTGGTTACGTACTTGATATTCTGAAATATTACTTGATCTGTTTTAAGAAGTCGGAGGCTCTCGGAGGCTTTAATAATGCCAGCCTGATCCGACTCGGGTACCATGCCACCCGGATGTTTGGTGTCGATGGTAAATTTGACTGCAACACCAAGATCGCCAATCAGTTTCTCACTATCTCCGTAGATGCGGGTCGTGCCAATAGTATCAATGTCTTCAATGGAGAGGATAGAAGGGCGGTCTCATCAGTACTCCAAACGCCCCCTCCGGCCCCGAAAATGACTTTGATGCCCTTTTCCTTAGAAACCCTATTGAGGCGTTACAGATTAAAAATACCACGGGTTTTTTGTTCACACAATTGCATCACACAGTGGTACATGTTTATATTGTCTACTAAAAGATGTCTGTTAGAGCACCCTCAGATGCATTCCCAACCAATCGAGCATATTTGGCCAAAGCTCCCTTTGTCACCCGCAACTTTGGGGGCTTCCACAGTTTCAATCTCCGAGATATCTCTTCATCGCTAACATGGGGCATCGAAATTTCATGCTTTTCGACATCAATGGTGATGACATCTCCATTCTGTATAACCGCGATGGGGCCGCCAACAACGGCTTCTGGCACAATATGTCCTACAATGAAGCCGTGGCTAGCACCAGAATATCGCCCATCTGTAATTAGAGCGACGTTTTTGAAGCCACCTCCCATTAGTGCAGCCGAAGCTTTGAGTTGCTCCGGCATTCCTGGACCTCCCTTTGGGCCTTCGTAGCGAACAACCAGGACCAGATTCTCATCGCGAGAGACATCGCCAGCATGCAATGCATCACTGAGCTCGCTCTCCTTGTTAAAAACTCTTGCCTTTCCGGTGAAGCTCAAGCCCTGTTTACCAGTGATCTTGGCAACAGCGCCCCCCGGAGCAATATTTCCGTACAACACTTCCAAGTGACCAGAAGCCTTGATGGGATTATCGAGAGACCGGATTATCTCCTGCCCTTGCGGAAGGGATGGCCAACTATCGACGTTCTCGGCCAGTGTCTTTCCGGTTACTGTTGGAGCAGATCCATCCATTAGCCCCGCAGCTATCAAAAGCTTCATGACTGAAGGGATTCCTCCAATTTTAAAGAGGTCTTCCATGGTGTGTTTGCCGCTAGGAGCCAGATCGGCGATAAAAGGAGTCTTATTGGAAACTCGCTGAAAGTCGTCGAGCTTCAGGTCCACGCCAGCTGTTTTCGCCATGGCCAAGGTGTGTAGGACTGAATTGGTTGATCCCCCGACAGCCATGATAATAACAAGGGCATTTTCGAAGGACTTTTTCGTCAAGAGGTCACTTGGTCTAATGTTCTTTTCCAAGCATGTGCGAACCACTTCGCCTATCCTGCTGCACTCTCGGAATTTGCTGGGCGACGAAGCTGGAGTGCTCGAGGAACCAGGGAGAGAAAATCCGAGAGTTTCAATAATAGTTGCAAGACTGTTTGCGGTATACATACCACCGCATGCACCAGGGCCCGGGACGGCATTACGCTCGATGTCGCAGAGAATCTCCTCAGGGCTAAATTTTCCTTCCTTGTCCCAGCTTGCTAGTTTGCCAAACAAATAGGCACCTTTGGCTTCGTAGGGAGTATTAATGTTGATTGGATTTTGCGTCGTTTTGCTAAAACCACCTAGCTGAGTACCCCCGTAGACAATAACCGAGGGTCGGTTGTGTCTTGCGATTCCCATAACACAGCCAGGCATGTTTTTGTCGCATCCAGGAAGCGCCACGCAGGCATCATGGGCTTGAGCACAGGTGACAGTTTCGAAACTGTCTGCAATGATCTCACGAGATTGAAGCGAGAACCTCATCCCTGTGTAAGAGATGTTAGAAACCAGTGAACATGTCTGGTATCGATCAGTATCGGCGTACCTTCATTTCCTTGAGTAATGCCATCGGATACACCGATTGTATTATATTGCCAGGCTAGGAATCCTTCCTTTTGGATTGAAGATTTTACTTCCTTTGCCAACTCCAGAACTGTGCAAGGAGCGTGGGTCAGCTTACCCACCCATTGATCAGAAGGATAGTATTATCCACATACTATGCATACTTTGAATTTGGTCAGTTGGGTTGCCCTCGTAATGCAGGAATTCTCAACTAACTTGCAAGGGTTTCCTTCCCACCAGACTGCACCAACACCAACATGGGGACTCTGTTGCATAGTATCCTCGTCAGGAACACCTGCGGCATAAAGCATTGCCTATCACCGCGTCAGTATTGTGTCAATGATGTCGAACTTTCGGATCTGACTGACTTTGGCCCCGGGAAAATCGTGATCGCGGGTGAGAATTGTCGAGTGCCTATTCAAGACCAATTGCCCATCCCGGGTTGTGCCATAGGGGACACTGGGGAAATCAACATAACCATTACCCTCCTCGGGGGCGGGAGATTCGCGTAAGTGGTCACCCATTGTGATATGGCAAGTAAAGTCTGGGACTGACTGAGAAGCCTGATTTTTTTCTGGCGTCGTGATATGATCCACGGAAGATGGAGAAAGATAAACAAGAAAAGAGCGTCGAATTGCACGAATTGCACGAATTGGCCCATTAGCCGGCTACCCAACCTACTCCACCTTGCGGAAGAGGTGCAGATAGCCAATGGCACAGTAAAAAACAGGAAAATTCAAATCTCGTATCCACTCATTTGACATCTTTTGGGGTCCTTGTCCCACTCACGATAGAGTTCTTATCGGCTCATGCGTAGACTCGGTCTCGGAAGGTTTGTATCCGGTTGGTCCGGCGGGGGACGCGCCGTCCCACTTTGGCCTCTACTCCAGTGGCGTCATGACCTGGAAGGCCAGTGCCATCCAGGGCCAATCTGTCGCTGCATGTGATGGTGTTGGGGCTATACGCCGCAGCCAGTGGAGCACGGCTTGTCCTATGTCGGTGCAGGGATGCGAGCGGTTGAGTCACTCCATGTAGCGTCTGTAAGGTCAGTGCGACATGGCACATCGAGTTGACTGCGGTGATGATGACACTGTCGTACAACCAGCGATAACGGTGTACATTTCTATAGGCATACTGGCCAACTGCATTACTACCACCCACCCAGTGTCCTGCCACTCCTTCTTAGTTGCTTAATCGCCCTGTGTAACAAAATGCGGCCGCATGTCACCGCTCTTTCATAGAAACATGCAACAAATTTAAGGCGGTAATTGACCGCCGGGAAGTAAGCTTTTGACATGTGGTAGGTAATATCAAGTGCTGACGTATCATAATAATATCTGCCTATTGGGATTGGTTGTGGTAGATTGTGAACATGGAAAATTTTCACGGTCCCGAAATTCGGTGCTGGTGCCATTGCTCCAGCTGACGTGTCTCAATTCTTGATGGCACAATACGTGATTCTGAACACACAAATGCTTCTGTATGAGTTAAGTTAGTTTTCAAGCCACCCAGCTCTCGACCATGCACGGCAACGTGCGAGGGCACCCTCAACGAAAGACGGGCTATTTCTAGACTATGAACAGGATAGCCCATTGGACTAAAGTGGGGTCTAAATTCATAGGGAGTTCCATTGGGCCAACAGAGGTACAGCTATCAAAGGGTAGTACGAGTGGGCCACATTAGCTTCACTAAATTTATACTCAAAGTAACCCTGGATCCAAGATGATTACTAAATAACATACATTAATACATATTGACCAAAGGCGTTGTTAATGTGAATAAACCCACGATTTCAATAGTATTGCGTATATATTGCTCTCTCAAGTTGCACACGCACATTTACCCTGGCTTTGCGGGGTCAGCTCGGATGCACACAAGCCGAATGGTACTTTGTACGAGTGACTCCACCAATCGTTCGCCCATCACATGCTCGAAACCCAATAGATCGCGTTCTCTTTGCCAACTGGGATATCAGACGTGACGTATGGATAGTTGTCTCCCCAAAAAGAAAGGGAAAAAATAGCCGATTCCCCGGGCGCCATATGTGATTGGGACAAAACTTGCCCCGGAATATTACGGAGTATGACAGGTTGAAAATGTCGATCAAGGGCATCTCTACCAACTTTACATGTGGGCCCACTCTTGGAGATGTCCGCAATTGAGTACGATATTCTGTACTCATCGCAATTACGCAGGTACGCTCTATAGTATATGAGAATTAATGCTCCTCTTGATCTGTCTTTTCCCCTTGCAGCATGAAGTTCACCGACGGAATGTGACAAGCCGGTGAAAGCTATACATTTCATTGGGTAGAGCATTCTGTCAAGATCAACAACATCCCCAACGATAGAATTAAGATCGTGACGGGAATCCTTGACATGGAAATCAATGCAGCACCAAAAAAAAAAAGTTGACATTTAATATTCTCAAAATACCACTGCGAGGGATGACTCTTATGCATTAACATCACATGCATTCCGATCCATTGGATTTCTTTCCAGCAAGGTTTTTGCCACCTATTCAACCTCAGACAGAATGTTTGCAACCCAAAAAAAAATTCCATCCTCCTAGACTTTGATCTCTCCATCCATGAAAGTAACTACGGCTTGTAGGAGCGCTTTGGGCCATTCATCAAGAATGACAAGTCGGTCGATATGTGGAATGAGGATGGGGGCACAGCTTCTGAATATTTTTTTTTTAACGACATTCCCCTTTTATCTCTTCTCGTGGATATGGGGTGTTTTTAACCACCCTGGCAAAGTCATGTTTGAGGTCCAAAGTGAGCGAACAACGCTAGTCAATATTGCAGTAGAAGGTGTATCACTGAAGTATATGCTCATTTCTGGGTGAATGATAAAATATATTCTTGAATGATGTATATTTTTCATCGGCCGTTCAATTCTATCACTGGCTTGGTCTTACGGGCTGTGGTTGACAAACGGGGTCCAGCTTCCAGACAGACTACACGGAAAATACGTTCAGCTCGTTCCTAGACGGCCTGAAAACCAGAGGATTCTACCTCTCCATTTTTGACTTTAACGCATGCTGGATGAGGACATTTCAGAGGTGCGATTTCAGCTTTGATAATTAGTGGGTTCCAGATCCGAAAGGTTATCTAGCGCGTGTCAAGGAAAGAGGCTTGAGAATTTGCGTATGGATCAACCCATACGTAGCATGAGAATCGCGTCTTTTTGCAAAAGGGAAAATGAATGGTTACTTTATCCGGCCAAGTGACACCCAGGCGAGCCGTGTATCAGTGGGATAAGTTGCAGGCAGGAACAGCAATCGTCGACTTTACCAACCCATAGGCGTGTGAATGGTTTAGCAATCATCTAAAAAGACTCATGGATATGGGTGTGGACGCATTCAAGACAGACTTTGGTGTGAGGATTCCATTCGACCCCGCAAAAGTAAAGTATAACGATGGACTCGGCCCGGTTCTTATGCACAATTATTTCTCATTCCTATACAACAAGTGTCAGAAAAGACGACCTTCCCTTGTGAGACCAGTAAACCCTGTATATATAGTTGCAACAATAAGTGTGTCTGGAACTGCATCAAGTCGCACCCTAGCTATCTTAGTGGCACAAATAAGGGACAAAATCTGGTTATTTTTGCACGGTCTGCAACAGCAGGAGGTCAACAATTTCCGGTGCACTGGGGGAGGAGAACCTGAATCTATCTTTCTTGCACCAGCAGAGACTCTTCGCAGTGGTCTATCTCTTTCACTTTCTGGCTACTCATTCTGGCCACATGATATTGGAGGGTTTGAGGGTCTGCCCGACCCAGCCCTGTATAAACGGTGAGTACAATTTGGATTGGTCTCATCGCATTCGCGTCTGAATGAGTTGATGCAGAAATTGAAAATTGTGCTCGTTTTTAATTCCCAAGTCCTTTACATATTGAACCGCGCATTCTAACGGTGTGAATAAGTTAGTGGAGACTCATGACTTTGGCACTTTTCCATTGCTCGTTCGCCCAGAAGCAGCCATTGCCTACAATCCATCGACCGAGACTCCAGAAAGTGATTATCTCAATAGATTAAAGACTTATTACCAATGGGCCTATTGTTGGAGAAATGAAAATTGAGGTTATGCTCCCAGTTGACGTTTATTCTGTTATGAAGACATACAAGGTGGACCAAGATATCAAACATGCTGCGAGAGTGGAAGTCATTGATCTTACTAAGTTCTCCTCATCCCTGAAGTGAATCAGTAGTCTAGAATTAATGATCATGAATCTAATTGTACGCATCGTATTTTTGTGGGAATGAATTATCGAATTCCATTACAGTTGCTTGTACCCCTCCATATGCATAACTCGGCGAAATTTGGCCGCAATGGAATAATTGCAAACCATGATAAATCCTGCATGGGTCAATTTAAAGATTTTTTTCTGCAATCTATTCGCTATATGGTTGTGCTAGTTTGATACCGTTACTGCAGAATCCCTTGAAACTCCGATGCTAGAGAATCATTGAGCGAGCTAACATCGAAATATCGCAAACCTGATGCAAATTCACCGTCTGCAGTACTTGTATCACCCCCGTCGTTTGGTGTATTTATATCTCGTCGTGAATTACCAGAACCACCCAAAATACTGCTGGCAAAACTTTGTATCACATCATCATTTACATTTGCACCATTTAAAGCACCTGGTCCAAGAATATGGCCTCTAGGCCGTTGTTGGTTTTTTTTCAGTTGTTTTCTCAATATTGAGAGGCAACGAGAGTGGCAAGAAAATATTTGATCTCATCTCGGTGGACTCAACAGCTGATTCAGTCGTAGCTTCCAAGCTACGACTATCGTTTTCACTCTCAGATACGTTGGATATGATTATATCCCCGGGGCCTTGAGTTTGCTGAACACCAGGCGCCGAGTCTGTCGCAGATCCATCCGCTTCGGTCGTGACATCTATTCTCTGCATAAGAGCTTTAATTGCGAGTTTGGTTCGGCTTGCAGCCTTATAGAGCTTCGAGTGCTCTTCTAGAGCATCGAGACAAAATATCAATGATTGGCGGACTTGTACCTCGTCATGTTTCAATGCGAGAAGCCTGACTAGGATCGTTGTTCCGATATAAGTGGGATAGGATAGCAGGTATGGCGCACTACTGAGCGCATAGTAGTCTTTGTAAATTTGCAGTATTTGGACTATTTCATATGCTGCTGCGACACAGGCGGAGTATGACTCGTATGATAAGTCCGGGGGTCTAGAGGCATTGGTTAAAGACGTATCATGATGTTCAATAATTAGCGGTCAACGCAAGAGGATTATGAGTACATTATAGAGCGCTCTAAATGAATTAAATGTTAAAGCTCAATACTTGTTCCATTATCAGGGTCTAGAAAGATGGCCTTACAAAATCGTCAGATGATGGGGAAGTGGCGGTGAATAGCTAGAAGGCTTGTGTAAAATAAAATCAATATGCGGTGGTTGGTTCTTGCGCCAGTCTTCCAGCTCCAACTGGAGAGCCCTAAATTGCCAATAGAAATTATTGAAGTCTCTGCTCGAGTAGTTTCCGCCATAAAGGTTGGTCAATATTCGTTCGATAATGAGGCTAAGCCCACCCAGTCTGTGCAAGGTTGATGTGTATCGAATCGGCACAGCTCCTAATGTCCAGTTTCCCACAAAGTGCTGTCAAATACTTCTAGTTCTTCGTAGTTGTCTATGAACAGCATGTCGATATTTGCATCTGATATCCGAAGAAGGGGTGGTCGACCCTGGAAAAGACATTGAATTTTATCCACGGCTATTAATACTGTCATCTTGATGAACGAAGGCACATACTTCAGGTTGGTGACCCACAGTAGGCTCCCCAGAATACTCTTTTCCTAATTTCAAAATCTTTTTCGGATAATTTGATGTTTAGGGGTGTAGCAGGAAAGACATGAAGGCCGAGGTCGATTATCATATTGAACGCGTTGCCGGCATAAAGCCAAGAAGCACTCCGCTCATCGCATTCAGAAGTAACTTGGAGAAGTAATATCCACCACAGGCCATATCTCTCATAAACGCGGGTCGGTAAACTATAAGTCCACAGTGCATTTGACGAGTCCAGTATATCGAGAGCAGATGCATGGCGAGTGATGGTTCTACGCCGTCAAGGTCCAGAGACTTTGAAGTGAAATGAATCTGCTCCAAATGACCTGCGTCTATCATCTTTTGAATCTATTATATATGAGGCGATTTGTCCCCAATACTCACGCTGCCTGGCGGCTTCAGCGCACAGAATCGATACCGCACATTTATCATAATCAGGGAGTGATATTTGCTGTGGATTATTCCTGTTATTGTTTCGGGACGAAAGGTCAAAAGAAGCGCTCGTTGGGCCATGGTACTGTCTGGTGTCATCTTCTGGTGTTTCAGCTGCAGCATGTGCGTTTCGGTCTCTGGTGGGCGCTGAGACTGCACTGATGGTTTTATCGGTGTTGTGGGATAAACCGTTGCAATGGGCAGCCTGCCTAGGGCTTTCACTTATGGCCGGTGGCGCATCGCCGACTCGATTATCAGGGCTTTGGGACGTTTCGTCCAGATTTCCTTTGTGCAGGACGCCATTTTCTTCCTGCAACGAATCCAATGGTTGGGCCCGAAGTCGTAATCGCCGATTCTCATTTTCCAATTCTTCGATATGACGCTTTGTTGGCCTTGCAAACGTAATAGTAAAGACATCAACGCTGGTGGTGCACGCAAACGAACTGGGAGCATACTCACCTACACTTCTTAGTGGGTGTTATGTGTACACAGTCCTTGCAGTGTATGGTACAGTTGCGGCAAGAAGGTCTCCCACCGTCACATTTCAGCTAGCGCTTGGATTAGCAACCAAGTCCCGTCAACATATGATCCCAATCATCCTTTTTCTGGCGGCAATACGCGCATGCTGCAGAAATGCGCCTTCGGATGGGCCCAGAGCTCGTGGCAGCATCCATCAGTAGCCGGGAATATTGTGACAATTATGCCGGGCATCAAAACTGCGCATGGTGACTCGGATCGTGCGATTCCGAGCGTTATATGCCATGGAAGAACCCATCCAGTCTGCATTTCACACGATCCGGTTGGGTTAAATCGACGTGGTCTCCGTATCTGAATAACCAATAGCAACTCTCGTATTACCGTCGGCACATTACCCCACTACAGTCTGGACGAGCTGAGCAGTGACTATGGGGAACGTGGTGGGGAAGCGTTCATGGTCGGGATGAAATCACCCGGTGCCGACCATCTATTTTATTGATCTTTAGCTGTCTATGATTTGACGAAGCATGATATACCACATAGACAAGTTAGGCAACTCGATTATACATGTCGCAGCTATTGAAAGCGCCTTCGTCATGTCGATGGTCGTGACCCAATATCTCAATAAAGTGATGTATCGCCTCATGGAGGCAATAACTCATCGCATTGAAAAAATCTCTCGAGCATCTTTTTTAAGAAACTCTGGAGTATTCCATCTCAGACGAACACGGGTTCACGCTTAACGGCAGTGCCAGTCATTCTCCAATGGTCCAACAAATGTTGCCACTAATGCTCATACCAGTTAGACTACTGAGGTCAAGCTTCCCATCAGCTCCAAGATATCGTATCTACGTAGGTACAGATTCTTAAGGTCTCTGCACCAACCCTCAAAGCCCTCGTGTGAAATACACTGGTGTCCTAAAATCTGCTAAGAAGGGGTCACACTGACGTTGATACCTAGAACAGGCAAGCCTTCTAGTTTAACAAGAGCAGCAACAAAATTTGTAAAAATGAGAGACAAAAATGACATGAAATAAAGAGGCCTATGGAATAAGCCTCATAAAGTTGTTTAGTTTTGGAGCTGATATTTTTCTCGCTTGCTCCAAAGGGTGTCAGCGCACAGATTTATGCAGACAATGGGGTTGTTATTTATTTACTATCATATAAAGAAAGTCACAAATAATAATCTGTGGGTAAATTGACAGGATACCTACTGAGGTCACTGGAATTTGCCATGTCCTCTTGTCATGTTCTCGTGCACATGTGCACCTCACTACCCTATCCCCAATTCATGTAGACCGTAATTTAATCCGTTGATGGAATTGTTTATTCTTTTTAATATTTTTGCAATCAAATATTTGCTTAAAATCACTTTGCAATGCACTCGCATGTCTAGATGTACCAGGCCATGCTACTACAGCTTTGTTGGCCGGGGTGCTCCCTGGTGTGGTGAAATGGTGAAATAGTGAAATAGGGAAACTTGACTCCACAAACCGCGGTAGACACAGTCGATGAAACAAGATCCACAATGTTTCTGAATTTCAAAGCTTTCCAGGGCGCAACGCCCAAATTTGATGGCTGTGACGCGATCTTATTACCATTTGGTGAATAAGACATCTCAGTTTATGGTAAGAATGCATTTTAATACTAAGACACGATAAATTATAGCTGAGGACTCTGGCACGACTTATCCGATGACGTGAGTGTTTATAGGCGTGAGCTGTTTGTCAGTTGAGGTTACGAGTTCCCGCACATCCGCGGAAAATCTGGACACACCAATCAACCGGGCGGACGAGCAGGATGGAGCAACCACTCCGCTGGTAAGGCCCTACAGCGACTAATTCAGGACCGTCCTAGAGACAATGTTGTGTGTCTCAGTGAATGCCCATGTCGTTTCAGATCAATGAGCCAGGGGGCAAATCACCCCAGCAGGCTTCAATGTGGGCGGATCCACGTGGAGAGAGGATGCGCTCGCTTGGCATATTTATACACGATAGATCCGTTTCTCAACCTCTCGTTCTGGGGGTTTAACCATTATCTTTGGCTTGTTGATCGAGCCCCTTCTACCCACTACATTCCTTTCTTATTTGCTTTTTTTTATTCTCCGTGACGCTCTTTTTCCACCCACGCATTCATTATGCGGCCCACATTCATTCTCGTCGTCGCTGGCGCATCCCTGGCGTCTTGCGGTGTTTGTAAGCCGCGCCATAGTTCTTCGGCCGCAGCCGTAGGCTACACTCCTTCAGTCGATTCTGGACATCAAACTGCCACCCAGGATCCCCAGGAAACCCCGGTTCAATCGTCTGCAGCCACTATCGTAGCATCTGCTGTGTTGTCTTCCGCAGTGTCTTCCGCACTTGCGTCGGCTGTCACCCCATCTGTCTCTTCGGCTGTCTCCTATGCCGTCTCTTCCACGGCAGCTTCCACCGTGGCTTCTGCAGCCTCCTCTGCAGCAACTCCATCTGCCTCCGGATCGACTTCCTCCGGATTCCTCTTTACTGGCATCAGCGAATCTGGGGCTGAGTTCGGAACAAGTAACATTCCTGGCACTGAGGGCACTGACTACACTTTCCCCAACACCAGTGCCATCGATGTGAGTAATCTGAATGCTGCCTCAGTCCAGGAAATTTGTTTTGCTGACGAGATAGATTTTGTTCGATGCTGGAATGAACTCTTTCCGAGTTCCCTTCCTGATGGAGCGTATGATCCCAAATAACCTGACCGGATCACTCAACACTGCCTACTTTACTAGCTACAAGGCCGTCATCACTCATATCACGGGCAAGGGCGCTTACGCTATTCTCGACCCCCACAACTACGGCCGATACTACTCCAAAATCATCACCGACACGGATGCCTTTGGTAGCTTCTGGAAGACTCTTGCCACCGAGTTTGCTGACAATGAGCTGGTTGTGTTCGATACCAACAACGAGTACCATGACATGGACAACTCACTAGTTGCTGGGCTGAACCAGGCTGCTATTACTGCGATCCGTGGTGCTGGCGCTACTTCGCAGTACATCTTCGTCGAGGGCAACTCGTACACTGGTGCCTGGACCTGGATTTCAAGTGGAAACGGCGACTCTCTCAAGGACCTGACCGACCCCCAGGATAAGATTATTTACGAAATGCATCAGTACCTCGACTCGGACGGATCTGGCACTTCCGAAACCTGTGTCAACAGCACCATTGGCTCAAGCCGACTTCAGGCCGCCACCGCCTGGCTCAAGGAGAACGGCAAGAAGGGAGTCTTGGGAGAGACTGCTGGTGCAAACAATGATGTCTGCATTTCTGCCGTCAAGGATGAGCTGCAGTACTTGAAGGACAACTCTGATGTCTGGGTCGGCTGGCTTTGGTGGGCTGCTGGTCCCTGGTGGGGAACCTACCTGTTCAGCATGGAACCCTCTACTGGAGTCGCGTATGAAAACTACAAGACTGTTGTGAAGGACTTTCTCAACTGATAAGTAAATCTATCTATTAGTCATGCATTTATTCTAGGAGCAGTTTTGATGACTATAGTGGCGAGCTTGGATGCCAAGTGATCACTAATATCAACTGCAATCATTTTTGATAGTTTTATTCTTGTGTTTAAATGACTCCGAGTTTTATTTCAATGTACATATTTAATTATTCAAATCACACAAGTGATTACTTTGTAGAATAGCGCAGGCAGCATGGCCGCGGGTGGAGACACCATACATCATTTGATTTCCATTTCATTTTACTGATATTAAATTGCTACCTCACAAACCAAGCACTTTTGACCAGACTTTCCTTTAAGAAATAAACATCCAAAGTTCTCAACTATTTAAATTCATTTATTATTACCCTCCTTATACTAGTATAATAAATATAAATGAATCTATATTACTATGTCAAACTATTTATTATCTACACTCTTTTTACAGAGTTCAGGACCATCAGCCGCTATAAGCTAGATTAGAAGACATGTCAATACAAATATTCTCCAAGTCTCGCAATCACAACTACCTTTATTATAGCCTTGTAGGCATTAAAATTATTATAGCTTTACTTTGTTCTTCGGGTTGCCTGCCGAATTACATTCTATAATGAATAGAAGGATCCCAACTTTGATGATGAAGAGTTGGAACTGTATCAGAAGTAGTAGAGTAAAAACACTAGATTGAAGTTTTGATGTAAATGGTTCAAACTAGGGTTAATGGCGATAGCATCCCTCATGGCTCACCTCACGGACATCGAGATAAACGTCTGAGAAGATTGCATGAGAGGTCATTGTCAGCTCGAAGATAATACGTAATATTTAACTTGGCGGAACAGTCAGACTTTGCGGCGTGATGCCAAATGAAGACAGGGGGTCAGTTTGACCCAAGTAGGTTCTATTATTTCTTGCGCCTGCGCTGACAGCCAGGGTGCAAGGCAATCACAGCCTCACAAGGCGACTTTGCACCAGGCGACAGCGTCGAGGTTGAAAACAAATTCAATGAGGTGCATTTTTAATTTGACGCCTTCTCTTCAACGGCCAGCACACAGATTTGCTTGTGTACGTAACAGAATGACTACTAACCAGTCGATAAGCTACATACCTCATTGAATTAGACTCCATTTCAAAGCTGATTCCTCTCACTATCATGTTGTTTTGGATTGTCATTTGCCACAGTGTCTTGACCACGCCCGCTAGTTCCGACTTCGTATCAATACGGCTCGCTAAATGCGAAAAGAGTTAAGCACACCATCTTGCTCCGGTGGCCTGTCTCTTGGCATGTTTGAATTTGAATTTATTTATTTATATTTTTTTTGCAGAAAAAAGCCCCCATCTTGCAAGCTTCATGGCCGCGACCTGTGAAGTGAAGGAGATATGCAGTTTGCAGAAATCTGGAGCACTTATGGATGCGCCATTGCTCTATGGGGTGATTGGCGTCATCAGACAGAAAAAAACTACACAAATGTGTTTTTTTTGTCCTTCCACAATTGTGGTGTTTAACAGCAGTGGCCAATCAGAGGCCCTGCTGTGATTTGTGCACCACAAAGTGATCATTCACCGTTAACTGCGTCATTTGAATCTGTGAAGTAAATGATGCGTTGTGTAATGTATCCAGTGTGATTCTGGCAATATTTACTGTAAGTGACCTAGAGCAGTACAAATTGAACCTTTTTGAAGCTAGCTATATAAGCAGAAACAATTCCCATCCTCTCTGATTTGAGATTTCTCAGAGCATCCAACATTGAATTTTGTTGTCCCTAGTTTCGATATTAATTTCTTCCATCTACCATCATCATGTTGACATTGCGCCAAAGGAAGGCTGGGGCATGCCAGAGTCGAGAATTGACATATACATGGTCAGATGTAGCATGGGCTCCGCTGTTTCGTATTGCGTTGGCTGTTCAGGGACCTGAATCTGTTGCTGAGCCTTCGCAGAATTTGCCAGAAGTGAGCGGGCGCCCCATGGTCATGATTGACTTGCCAGGCCAAGATTGGCCTCCGCCATGTGGGCCAACATCGGCTGCTCAACCTGAAGATTTTGAAGCCTCGCTCAAATTGCAACTGCGGCTAAATCATTCGGAAAAGACCCTAAAACTCTCGGTGCAAAAGGACGAAGGGGATTTTGACTTTCAAATCCATTGCAACCCCGAACATGGGCCCCTTCAAGGAGATAATGACTGGCAGATCATGCTCCAGCCGCAAACACGGTATGAGCATGAGAATAGGGCACGGCTCGGCGAGTCCAAGTCCAAGTACAGTGCACCTGTAGTGCTATCAGATAGAATAGTTTCTACTGATGCTGGCTCGTTTGCAAACTTCCAGGGGCATGCCAGCCAAGCTGAGGGGTGGTCGGCACTAGAGGCTGTCACTCTTAAAAACAACAATGCGCTTTCCTATCAACCACCCGCCCCTCAACCACAATCTCTCAAACGCAATAGGTCTGAGAATGATTCCAGCAGCTCTTATTCGAGTAGTGATAGTGATGAAAGCTCGAATTCCGACTTTGTTTCTGACACGGACTCCGATGTCGAGTGGGATAAAGACGAGGCTGGAAAACACTTTTTCCAGAGTCTTGCTTTTCAGAACTTGCGGGGAAAGCTGCAACCGCTCGTGTACGATGAGATTTGCACGGGCACAGCCCCTGCGCGGTGTATCACTCCACCAGATGATATACTGCCACTCCGCACTGTGGCTAAGAGGCAGAGACGCATTCGCTCAGCGTCAAAACACAGTGAGAGCGCTTCCGGCTTTATCATGGTGCCACGCATCAATAACTATCTGCATTTGGCTTGTCCGTTTTACAAGTTCGATCCCATCAACTATCGAGATTGCTTCAAGGATCATGACGTGCAATCGATAGAAGACATCATCCGACACCTTCGGCGTCACCATAAGCTACCACCTTACTGCCCAATATGTCGAAAAACTTATAAATCGGCCATGGAGCGTGATTCCCACACAAGACAGCGGGAATGCCAGATGCGAAACACTGGCTACGTCGAGATCCAAGGTCTCTCCGAGTCTCAGCTAAAGAAAATAGCTAGACGGGATAAGTATTCTCTCTGCGAGAGAAGGCGGTGGATGCGGATATGGAAAACTACGTTTCCAGAGTCCGAAGCTCCACACTCACCTTACCTCGATGCTCCAGTTGAGCAGAGAGTTACCTTGGCGCGAGATTATTGGTCCGTCTACGGTAAGGATTTGGTTGGACAGATTTTGCAAGATGACAGTATCGTAGGGACAGAAGAGGTGCCAATCGATGATGAGATGCTGGAAATTTTATCCAACTTAGTATTGGAAGACGCAATAACAAAGATTTTGGACAGGGGACCAAACAATGAGCATTCTCGTGGCGTTGGTTGCAAGGATTGATGGGGGAAAATATGTGTCAAGTGGCAATGGACGAAGAGGTATTATTATTGATTCATGTTGAATAAACGATGCCTTGTTGTATTTGGAAATACAACCAGTTAGGTGGAGTGCTAGCAAGGGGTAATATAAAAGATTGGTATGTTGGACTAGCATATGTATTAGCATCACTAGTATCCAAAGGCACATCTCACATAATGCATGGAATGAATGGAAATATAGTTTTAAAACCCCCCAAAACAAAATATATTATATTTTACTTTTAATTATAGACTTTTTGTTGGAATTTATTAGATTTTTCTCTCTTTTTTCTTTCTTTTTATCTTCTTTTATATTTTTGTTTTTCGTCTTTTCTAGCTCCTTCTTTTTTCTTAGTGTTTTTTTCATGCTTTTGTGTTTTATTCTATCGAGGTCGCTTAAAAATCCAATGATCACGAATAGAGCACGCGGTGGTTCGAAAATACAGAGCGTTCAATCTTCATCCGACATGTCAAAGTTGAAGTTGAAGTGATCCAAGCCTCCTAAGGACTGGGGCATGAGCTCGTTGAGAAGGTCAAACTGTTCAGCTTCATCCGGGTTGGCACCGGGAGCGACAGCGGTAGTAGGTCCAGGCTGGCCAACGCCACCAGGAAGATTCGTAGGGAGGACCAGGGCTCCGTGAGGCAGGAGGGCCTCATGAACAGTAATTTGGCCGGCGTTCTCGCCGACCTGATCCCTTTCATTGCGGGCATGGTGGAGCCAGTACCTTGCGGGTGGGCGAGTTGCTTGATAGGCCACGTCCTGAACCTGTCTAAGTGCATCATCCACAATCAACCAGCCGTTGAGTAAACTCTGGAGAACAAGAAGGAGCGCTGGATGGTTCTGGTTGCAGAGCAGCTAGGGTATAAAATACCCATGGGTACCCAAGGTATAGATAGCCCATAGGTACCTATCCTAATACTAAATAATATAATATTATCTATAGGTACCTATAGATAATAGATATTATTATCTTATTATCTATAAATATTCATAGGTAAAAAAATTATTTATTAATATAAATAATTAATATAAATAAAAATATAATAATAAATAATTATTATATTAATAGAAAAGAATTTTATTTTTTTATAGAATAATAATTATTTTATATTATAAGCTTTACTTTTAATAATCTTTTAAGATTAATTATTTAATATAGGTTTTTTATTTATTAATTTTAGCCTTTTTTTTAATTAGGCTAGTTTATATCTTATAATATTATAATTATAATAATAATAAATCTTTATTATTAAAATTTTTATTATTATTATTAGATATATAATAAATATCTTTTAAATATAAAAATTCTATTAAGAAAAATATAAAAATAAAAGATTATAAATTAAGGGATAATTATTTAAACTATAAATTAAATTTAATTTAATTCTAAGAATTATTATTAAATATATCTATTAAACTTAAAGGTATAATAAGACTAAATAATAATATAATCTTAATATTAGCCTTAATATTTATATTAAAAGATAAAATAAATTAAAGCTATATTATAATATTAAATATAAAAGTAGAATACCTTAAGGCTAGATTAAGTTTATAAAGATAGGTTTAAAAGTCTTCTTAGGAAATATTCTTAATATCTAATTAATTAAAACTAAAAGAGCTTTATTATTAAAATAATTATTAATTATAAAGATAAATATTAAAGTATTTTTTAATAATATTAATATTTAATATATATTAATTATAAAAGTAAATATATTAATATATATTCTAAGTATACTTAAAAGGAATAATTATAAATTAGATATAAAGTATATCTTAAGTTATTTAATATATACTATAGTATTAGGGCTTTTATACTATTCTAGCCTAAAATATAAAAAGGGGTTTTTTATTATAATAAGCTATAATATTAGAATTAGTATTAAGAAATAGAATATTTAGTAATATATATATTTTTATAAGAATTCTTTATAAATAGCTATATTTTAAGGAGAAATTCTTAGGATCTAAAGAGTAAGTAGTATATTAGATTAATATATTAGGTTAATATATAAAAAGAAGAATTACCTTTTTTAGACTTAGAAAAATAGCTAATTAGCTTTCTATTAAAGGAGTAGGATTTATAACTTTAGTATTATTATATATTATTATAAA
>PGGA01000016.1:1030050-1046682 GCA_004380915.1 Calonectria pseudonaviculata
ATATTTTTATAAGAATTCTTTATAAATAGCTATATTTTAAGGAGAAATTCTTAGGATCTAAAGAGTAAGTAGTATATTAGATTAATATATTAGGTTAATATATAAAAAGAAGAATTACCTTTTTTAGACTTAGAAAAATAGCTAATTAGCTTTCTATTAAAGGAGTAGGATTTATAACTTTAGTATTATTATATATTATTATAAAATAATTTTCTTAATATTTCTTAATAAACTCTTATTTATAAATAACTCTAAATAAAGAATATTTAAGCCTAGGATTAATATATATAAGGCTAGCCTATTTAGGATTAAAAGTAAGATTATAAGGTAATAATAATAAAACTAAAAATAAACCAATAAAATAAATATTTTCTATTAATAATTAGATATATTTTTTAAGTTTCTTTTAGCTATATATTATTACTAATAAAAGAGCTTCTAGCTATAAAGACTAATTTTTAGTATTATTTAATTTAAAATATATATTTTATTAAATAATTAAAAGATAGTAATGAGTAATTTTAATTAAAAGCTATATATTTACTAAAGTAAGATTAAAATCTTAGCTTATTTTATTAATAATCTAAAGGAATATCTAGCTAATATTAATTAAGTATAAAATCTAAACCTAATTCTATTAAAATAATATTAGATTTATATTAAGATAATCTTTATACTAAGCTATAATAAATAATTAAAGGTATTATATATAATAAAGTATTAGAACTATTAAGTTCTAATATATATAAATATCTTTAAAATGCTTAAGAGGCTTTTTAAAGCTTAGCTTATATAATAATTATACTTTAGATTAGATTTCTATAAAGTATACTTATTTTTTAGAGCTTTAGATAAATTTAATTATTAGATATTTAATCTATAAAGGTTTTAGTAGATTAATATAATAATTAGTATAATATAATAGACCTTTAAAATAGCACTAAAAAGTAAATTAGTATTTTCTAAAGATATATTATATTTTAATTTAAAGATATTATTATTTTTAAAATTTAATAATTAATTAATAGAGAAATATTAAGTATTATTAAAGATATTATTCTTAAGCTTAATATTCTAAGTATATTAAAATAGCTTTTAAGGATTAAGGATCTTTAAAATAATAAGATTTATAATATAAGTAAGATAATATATATATATAATATATCTAAGCTTATTAAAATAAGGTATATTTATAATCTCTTTAAAGAGAGTATTAGGCTTAAAATAAGTATTATTATTAGTTATTAATAATTATACTTAATCTAAAAGATTATACTTTTAAAGATAATAAATAATCTATTAAACTTAATATTATTTGCCTTAGTCCTTAAATATATTAAAGAATCCTAAGATTACTTAGTAAAAATATTACTTATAATTAAGAAAATAAGTAAGAATTCTAAGTATTATAAACTAATAGCTTAGAGAAATCTAAAAGTTAATTATTAAATATATTTTATATAGCTTTAATAGATCCTTTAATATAAAAAATAAAATTTATATGGTATTTATATTTAGTTAAAGTATAAGCAGAAGGCTTAACCAGGTAATTTTAAGAGCAAATATAATTAGTATTTAAATAATTATAATATTAGTCTTTTTTTTATATTTAATTAAAATATAAGTAAGAGACTTAACTAAGTAACTCTAGGAGTAGATATAATTAGTATTTAAATAATTATAATATTAGTCTTTTTTTACTCTAATTAATAGAATAATTAACTTTATATATTTTATAATCTTAATACCCTTTTAATATTAAAAATAGTAAACTTTATTAGACCTATTCTAATATTTAAAATAGCTTTCCTATTATACTAAAACTAATATATTCTAGCCTACTTTTAATATTATTAAAAATAATTAAATCTAAATTATATTTTAAATATTATATTCTTTATAATTTTTTATATTTATTTACTACAAAATATACTAATAGTAAGCTTTATACTAAATATTCTCTTAATCTAGTTAAATACTTTAAATATATCCTTTTTTAATATAAGCTATTTATATTATTTAAGATTAAAATTACTAATTTTATATTATTTTAAAAGATAAAAATTATTAATTCTAAGCTTTAATTACTTTTAAAGAATAATATTAATATTAATAATAAAGATTTTATTTAAAAGGAATATATAAAGATTAATAAAATAATAAATAAGTATATTTTAGGTAAATTTAAGGATATAAAGTTAAAAGAAGATAAATTCTTAGAAGATATTAATAATAATTAGTATAATTAGTAGCTAGAAAGGACTATAAATATTATAAGGTTTATTAAGAACTATAATAATAAAAGTAAGGCTAAAAAGAAATATAAAGGTTATTAATAGATACTATATAAAATAGTTTAAAAGGTTTAGGAAAATTAGTAGTCTAGGCTAGATTTTAAATATCTAGGAAATTAAAAGTGTGTTTATTTATAATTATTAAATCTAGTTTATAATTAATAGTTTATATAGTATAAGTTAATATATACTTTATAATTATAGGTAAAAAAGGGATCTTAATATTAAATTTAACGAATTTAATATACTTTTTAAATATAAAATAGAATATAATATTATTAAAAAGATTATTCCTAGCTAAAAATCAAATTAAATAATTAATAACTTTATTCTATTACTCTAAAGTCCTAATCTAATACTTATTAGTATAATTAATTAATATAATTAAGTAGCATAATTAGAAATATAATACTTATAGAATATATTATACTATTTTAGTCTCTATAAACTAGAATATAAAGCTTATTTTAGAGTATACTATAAACTTAAAATACTAATTTATAGTAAATATTCTAATTCCCTTCTATATAAAGTATATAAAGGAGTAAGAATAATATATACAAATAATAATAAAAGAACTATTATTAATTATTACTTCTTACTTAAATAAATCCTAAATAAATATTTTATGATTACTATAGAATATATTAAAAGCTATTTATAATAATAATATAATACTTTTCCTAGGTACTAATAAGTAAATATTTCTTTAGTATTAAATTATAGTTTATTATTATATAATAAAGGTATTTTTATTATAATAGGTAAATAGATAAGATAATAAATTTTAAAATAGGATAAGAATATCCTTATATAAGGGATATAATAGGGTTAAAGTTATAATAGGGTAATAGTAAAACGCAAAAAATAAGATAAACTAGTACAAAATAAGAGATTAATATAAATATTAATATAATTTAAAATAATAGAGCAAAAGGGATATTTATTAATAATATAATAATAATATATAGAGAGATATATATAAATAGGAAGAGCTATTATTAGATATAGTAACTATAGGGACTAATTAAAGGTAAAAAAATTACTTATTAAAAAAAAGAAATCTTAAAATAAACCCAGTAAAATTCTTATACTAATTTTTCTTAAGGGAAATTTATTATTATAATTAATCTAATTATTTATACTAATTAATAATATTACCTCTACTTAAAGAAATTCTAATATCTCTAATAGGAAATACAAGTAATATTAAAAGTAGCTATCCTATTTAATCTATTATATTATTACTAATTTTAGGGACCATAATTATATATTATATAAAGACTAGAAAGTCTCTATAGGCAAAGTAAGCATAAATAGGAAAGCAAATATAATATACAAAAAGGCCAAAGATACTATTAAAATAATATTAATAATAGCTAGATAGTATATTAAGGTAAATTAATATATATTAAATATTTATTAATTTATTTTAATATCTATCTTATAAGATATTTATCAATTATAATTATCTATTAAGCTAATTTTGCCTTAGGCTATTATAACTTATATAATTAAGGAACTTTTATTATAAACTAATAAGAATATAAGATTCTAGCCATAAGTAATTAAAGTATTAAGAGAGATTTCTAAGAGCTTTTTAATAGTATTATTTAAGAGTAAATATTATATTTAAAATAATAAAAGACTAATTAGAATATTTATAATAAATATAAATCTTTGTATAATATATACAAAAAGAGTAATATTATAGCTAACTAATATAAAATTAATATAAAATATTTTTAAAGGTATAAAATCTTAGTTAGGTTTTATAAAAAGATAGGAATTATATAAAATTATAGGATTAATATAAAAGGATTAATATAAAAGGATTAATATAATAAAAAGAAATATTAAATTATACTTCCTTAAACTTAAACCTAGCTACTTATTCTATAAAAGCTATAATAGCTTACTTTTAATATTCTAAAGTACTAACCTTTTTATAGATAATATTAAGAATAATATATTTATTACTAAGAAAAAATTAAAAGGTCTTATAAATAAAATCAAATTATAGCAAATTCTTTATATCTTATAATAATAAATATCCTAGGAGATTCTCCTAAATAGATTAAGTAAATTTAGCTAGTAATTTAAAGACCTTATCCCCCTAGCTATAGATATTCTAAATTATATTATAAATAATTAAAATCTATTTAAAGTTCTTATATTTATATAAAAGACTATTATATAATATATAACTAGTAATAGGAAAGGGTTATAAATTAGGGATAATTAGAAATATACTAATTATAATATAATAATTATATATTACTTTATTATAATTTAATTTAAAGATTTTAATATTTTTAAACTAATCTTAACTAATATAAACTATATAAATAGCTTATTAATAGTAAAGATATACTTTTAGAGAGATAAAAGGGGTTTATTATTAGCTTTTATTAGCTAAATAAGAACTATATATATAAATGATTATATCTAATTTTAGCCTAATCTTAAGTAATAAAATTAGTAATTGAAATAGTATTAGATAGCTTATTATATAAGGTATAAATTTTATATAATATACTTAAAAAAAGTATATAAAATATCTTAGTAAGCTATTTAACCCTATACTAAATTATTATCTAATAATATTAAAATATAATAATTAACTATATAAATTAAATATATCTCTTTACCTTTTACCTATTAGCTTTTAATAGCTTCTTTAATTTCTTATTTAGAAAATTCCTAAATATTAGACTTATTATTTATAAAATTAGTAATAGCCTTTATATAAGCTAACTTAGCTTCTATTAAATTATTAATATTCTCCTAATTAGGACTTTTATTATCCAAAAGTATATAAGATAGCTCTTTATTAATAGCTACTCTAATTAATTACTTAATATAAATTAAATATCTCCTAATAAAAAGACTATTAATATAATTTAATTAATATATAATATATATTATAAAAGAAAAATAATAATATATTAATATACTTTAATATTATTTTATGCTTTTTTAATAAGTACTTTTTATTTATTAGATAATACTTAAAAATACTTTTTACTCTTCTTTATCTTACTAACTATTTAATCTTAAGCAATTTATAGATTATGTTTTATATTCTTAATTTATTTTTACTTAGGTATAAGATTATTTACTCTTTTATAGGCCTTCTTAGTATATATGCTTATTAATAATTCCTTATTAGCCTTTTATTTCTTAGATAATAATCTAGGAGGATATCCTTTATAGATTAATATAAGCTAATTAGTATATAATTATTAAAGTACTTACTATAATAGTTTTCTTCTATTCTTAAGATAAATTAGATTATATTATAAACTAAAGCAAAAAATAAAACTAGAATATAAATATTATTAGTATAATAGATTATTATAAATAATATACTTTAGTTATACTATAGTTTTAGTTATAAAGTAGGTTTATATTAAAGGAAGCTTATAAAGGGAGAAAAAAAAACTTAATACCTATAATAAGTAAAAAAAGCCCTATAATTACCTATATAGCCCCTCTAATATAGGCTTATATATAGTATCTAGGCTAACTAAAATATATATAGCCCTTAGACTACCCTATACCTCTATAATTTATATATATCCCTTTTATCCTATACCTTTTTAATTTATTATTCTTATAATTTCTTTATACTAACTTATTATACTAATCTACTATAACTTAGTATATTTCTACTTCCTCTCTAGCTCTTTATTTATTACTTAGATTTTAAGGTAATTTTATATAATATTCTTTATTTTCTTATACTTATTCTTTTATTTAATATACCTACTAAATATTACTATACTTATAGCAAAAGTCTATCTAGCTTTATATACTTAAAAAGCACTAAATTAACCTAAAAAGCCACTAAAAAAATACTTATTAAAATAAAACAAGTTTAATAATATAAGCCTAGTAATATATTTCCTCTTTTTATTCTAATCTCTTTATATTAATCTTAATTAGCTATTTTACTTTATAAGATTTAATACTATTAAAAAACTACTAAGCTTCTTATCTTAAAACTACTTTTTACTTATTTAATTTATAAAATTACTTAGGAATTTAAAATTAATCTTTATTTCTAAAGTAATACCCTTAAAGTACTTTAAAAGGTAATTAAATTATATATTACCTTAATTTTCTTTAATATATTATTTTTATTTTATACTAATCCTTTATACTAATCTATATATAATTATTAATCTTAAAGCTATTTATACTTATTATATTACTATATAGCCTAAAAATATAAATATTCTTATTTTTATTTTTAATTATCTTTACCCTTAAGTTAATAGCAAATTAATTAACTTTTATAATATTTAGCTTATTATATTTAGTATATAATAAACTCTATCTCCTTCCTATATTATACCTATCCTTACCTACCCTAATAATAATAATAATAATAATAATATTATTATAAATAATTAATTATCTAATAATAATAAAAATAATACTAAAGAATATATAATTATAAACCAATTTTATTAATAATAAACTAGATTTAATAATTATAAAAAAATATACTTTTAATTTCCTAGATATTTAAAATCTAGCCTAGACTATTAATTTTCCTTGACTTTTTAGTAGTAACTTCTATATTTCTTTTTAGCCTTACTTCTATTATTATAGTTCTTAATAAACCTTATAATATCTATAGTCCTTTCTAGCTACTAAGTATACTAGCTATTATTAATATCTTCTAAGAACCTATCTTTTTCTAGCTTTATATTCTTAAATTTACCTAAAATATACTTATTTATTATCTTATTAATTTTTATATATTCCTTTTAAATAATATTTTTATTATTAATATTAATATTATTCTTTTAAAATAATTAAAGCTTAAAATTAATAGTTTTTATCTTTTAAAATAATATAAGATTAATAATTTTAATCTTAAATAGTATAAATAGCCTATATTAAGAAAGGATCTATTTAAAATATTTAATTAAATTAAAATCATATTTAATATAAAGCTTATTATTAGTATATATTATAATAAATAAGTATAAAGGATTATAAAGAATATAATAGTTAAAATATAATTTAAATTTAGTTATTTTTAATAATATTAAAAGTAAATTAAAATATATTAATCTTAGTATAATAGGAAAGCTCTTTTAAATATTAGAATAAGTCTAATAGAATTTATTATTTTTAATATTAAAAGGGTATTAAGATTATAAAATATATAAAGTTAATTATTTTATTAGTTAGGGTAAAAAGAGACTAATACTATAGTTATTTAAATATTAATTATATCTACTCCTAGAATTACCTAGTTAAGCCTCCTACTTGTATTTTAACTAAATATAAATACTAAAGAATCTAGCCCTCCTAAAGTTAAAAGTAATAATAATAATAAAAACTCTAATAATAATTATAATAATACTAAAAATCCTAGCCTTTTTAATATTACTAATAATAATAATAGTAAAAACTCTATTAGTAATTATAATAATACTAAAGATCCTAGCCCTTTTAATATTACTAATAATAATAATAATAAAAACTCTAATAAAAATAGCTTTATTAGCCTTAATAATAATAATAATAATAATAATTTTATTTTTAATATTAAATAAATAATTATTATAATCTATATTAATTTTATTAATCTTAGAATTATTCTTTAAAAAAATAAAAATAATAAATTCTAAATTAATAAAAATTAATTTTAAATAATTATAAACTAAGCTAAAACTATTTACTATTTTAATAATAAAAATAAAAATAAAATATTTTTTTTATATAAATTATTAAATTTAATATATTTATTAAAAAAAATATTAAAATTAAATTTAAAATTAATAAACTTTAATTATTAAAAAATTAAATAAAAATAAATAAATTTTTAGATCTTTTATTTTTTAAATTATTTAATATTAATATTTAAAATATTTATTTTATAATAATTAATATATTTAATTAATATATTTAATTAATATAAATTACTTTACTTTATATTTATAATTAAAATAATTATAAATTATATTTCTTTTTAATTCTAAGATATAATTATAATATACTTTTTATTTAATTTATTTTTTATTTTTTTTATTATTAATCTTTTTATTTATATCTTTTATTTTATATATTATTCTTAATAATATATTTTTCCTTATAAATATATATAAATATCTAATAAAATATTAAACTTCCTATAAATACCTATAAATATTATATACCCTACTCTAAATACCTACAAATACCCAGCAAAATTATCTAGGTACCCGTGGATACCCATAGGCAGGTAGTTTTTTACCCTAAGAGCAGCTGGGCAGTATCGGGAATCAAGTGGTCCATGTAAAAGGAGCTAGGGGCCTCGGTGGTGCAAAAATGCCGTCTCCAGATCAAAAGCCACTACTTTTCGCAAAGGCCGAGGCTGGTATAAAATGAGTCTGCGTAAAGTGACCTGAGATCAGCCGCTGGCATATTGATTTGATCCATCAGTTGCTCGAACTCGCGTTGGTAGAAACGTTCTCGAGGCTGTTCATTCTGGCAGGACTCGACATGCTCGTCACGCTGCGACAGCCTCTTAAAGAAGGCCCAGCAATAAGAGCAGTACCTGTCGTCGGGCAGCACGTGGCACCGCTCTAGGTGCTGTGTCATGTCGCTGAACCTGTTCAACCGGTGGGCGCCACACTCGATGAACCGATAAGGATCTAGGCGGTAGAATGGACACGCCCAACCCTGGCTCCCGTGCGTGCCGCCCTCCCCGTCATTGCAGTCGCCGGGACGATCCGCGTTTTTCTTGTTGCCTCGGTTTCCTTTATTCCTCTTTCTTCCCCTCCCTGTGTAGGTGTCCTTGTTGTGACCCTTCTCGATTCCGCCCCCGCTAACTCCGAAGGAGATGTTCCTCGTAGACTGTAAAGCTTTGCCATACACAGTTTCCCACGCCTCTGCAGTCAGGTCAATGGACAGACTAGATAGAAATGTCGAGGCCGCGCTCTCAAGTACCCCTAGTTCGGGGGAGCCTTGTGACATGATCAGCGCTAGCACTCTGTCAGCCATCACGTCAGTCCCGCTGCGGGTCATTCTCAGACTCACCATCAAGAAGTTGTCGGCAAGACATTGTAACGAACGCCAATGGTGGATAAAAATTATGAACGCTGGAAGAAATATAATAGAGATTCTACCAATAAAGATTGTTGCAACAGGCTGAACAAGGCGTTGTTCAACCATAGACAACCGGCTGGCATGCCCAATGCCCTTGTCCATTTGACTCAATGATGGTGTCGAGTCAGGCAAGGCAATGTGGATTAGAGACAAGATCCTCACTCTAAGGTGAAGTTTATATAAAATATAAAATCATGTTGATTTTATCCTATGTATGCATGTGCGTCGCCTTTTTTTTTCCGCAGCTGCGTAGTTTAGACCTCCACGTTGACCCAGTCCGATCCAAAACACCAGGGTCAGCACCAAGTCCATTTTGCCACTTTGAATTCGGACGAGCTATTTTTCCTATCTATTTTTTTTTTCTCTATTCTTTTTTCTTCTTTCTTTTTTTGGGGGGGGAGAGAGAGCTAGAGAGTTGTTTATTTGGGCATACTCTGTCGCGAGGGTGCTCGTCTCTATAATGGCACACAGTAAGCCTGGTCGGATGAACTACGGTCGCAAACCCAAGGCAGCCCATTAGCCTTAGATTCTCCAGTAATACAAGCCAGCAAAGGAAAATCTCCACTTAGTCAAGACAGTTAGGCACCGCGTGGTTTGTGGTGCCCCGTTGAAGGTGAAGGAGCAAAAAATGGAAAAATTCGAGCTGTCCAGCATCGCCTCGAGTCAGCCCCTCGATCAGTTATACCACGATTGCGGAAATATCTGACCGCTATTTTGACTTCCCCATTAGTACGTAGCAATAAATACCACTACATCATCACTTTTTTTGTAATGGGGGGGTTGAAGGGCCATGCACTCGAGCTACTTATCACACAGCCTCGAACGGGGCTTGGCCAGCCCTCGAGTGGTCAAACAAAATACCAGCAGAAGCAAGAGGCTTATTGGAATGCCTTCAATCTCGTGCAAATGGTACGCAAGGAGAAATCTCAGCCTCATTGGTGGATTACGCCTTGCCTTGATACAGTGTCAGTATCCCCCCGCCCGCTACTCAGTGTCCCTCTTGGAACTCGAAATTCGGAAAACCGACGTGTCCAAGATCCAAGAAGCGCTCTCCTGTCTCATGCCGTGTCGTCTGTTCCATCGCTGAGACTAGAAGTTCTGGACCAGTTGGCGATGAATCGGTGAGTACGGCAGAAAGCCCAAGACAACTGTTGTCAGTTTGTGGTCAGGCTTTTAACTGTCTGGCTCTCAAGCAAGCAAAGGGGCTGAATCAGAAGCAGAATACCTGAAAAAGTGGCAGCTCGAGGCTAATTTCACCATCCTTGTCCTCAGTGCAATTAATTCGCGCAGGCTCAGCACCAATGCAGGTCATGTTCACTTTCTAGCCCCATATGGACACTAACCCCCGGGAGGCGTGAGACAAGGCTGTGGCCCAGTTGCTCCAGACGGCTCTCGACTCCAGTGACCAACGATGCCACGGCAACTCTGTGAGAAAATCCAGACAAGCTCTAAGAAGTAAAATACCATGCTGTCCTTGCGCTCCTCCTTTATTAACATATTGCGTGGGGCGGCACTTACACAGCATGGGAGCGAGGGGGGGCTAGGTGGTCAGCCAACATTGGGCCAAGTCTTAGGCATACAAGCCCCATGCAACGTCATCTCTAATTGGTGTTCTCGCCATTGCATATTTGCCAAACACATTGACCCAGAGCATGTATTATTGGCATTACAAACTTTGCTTTCATAGGCATGCGTGTGTACGAGTATGGATATTTCTGTTTCCTTTTTGCATCTTGTCATCAAACTAAACTACTTGCCTCCTGCTCCAGGTAAGGACCCGACAAGTTGAGCTGTGACACTGGCTTGACGCTCCAGTGAACAAGTACAGCACACAACCACAACCTCAAAAAAAATCGAGAATGAACAGATTACCACAAACTCCGCCAAGTCCGACATGAGAGATGGCAGATCACGCATGGCTACCGTATTCACTCACCATATTCAATATTATTCAATATTGACGCGGAACCCTGGCTTGCAATAGTAAAGCCGTAGAAAACTACAATTGAACATAGCCCCATATATCGAAATTACGAATACTAATTATCAAGGCTTGCGTGATTTAGCCGTTGTAGTTGGCAAGTCTTAGGTATCTGCAGATGAATGACTCTGTCTCCATTAAGCCCCCAGTAGCAAATTGGACAAGATCTGGATCGAAAAAAAATGGAGAAAACCAATATACCCTCGTTACCACCCAAGTTAAATAGCCATATGTTTAAGTCTTAGGCTGATCGATGATGTTGTTGCATTTGTTTGTACAACAATTGCAACACTACTCACTGGTCTGCATTGCTTCTTGTTTGCTAGAAGTAACCTATACCTTGTAGCAATATCGAATTTCTTAACTTTATACGGTAATGGATTTGGTCAACAAGGACCATTTTTCGTATGGAGCTAAAACGCAGTCTAACAAGACACCAATGTCAAGACCATGAAACCTCTCCAACTTACATCTGTACCGGTTGTGCAAATACTGCTGTACCAAGGAGCAAAATATAGGCCAATAATGACTATATCGGCAAATTCTGCAGCACAAAATGGCCCTTAAGAGCCTCTATTGCTACGGTTGATCAGTTCGTAACAATGTAAGTCCTGCAGCCTCGCATCCTCCGCAATGAAGAGCCGAAAGTCTGCATACGGGGTATCAACCTCCTGGTCGCATTTCATGCCTAGCACTAGCAACGGTATATCAAAGCGATAACTAAAAAATACTAAACATGTGGTAAGTAGTTCCATACCCAAAGTAGCATGGCTAGGGAGCACAACATTCGTCGCATCACTTCACATGCCAAGACAAAAGCTAAAAGCTTGGACTGGGGCCAGAATCCGATTGGCTTGTCGGTCGCTTAGTCATCGGGCATCACCGCATATTTCGGCTGAGCAAGCGATCGGCGTTCTTCTCCTCATTCTACGCGTCGCGAGTCCTGCGCCTGTCCTGCCTCTACGTCATCCTGCTTCTAATTGTTGCGAGCGGGTCTGTTTTCTTTTATGACACTGGCCAAACCCGTCACCGTATTAATTGTCATTATGGACGACTACGACGAGGATTTTGAGGATGGCTTTGAGGACGGCTTTGAGAACGAAGAGGAATACGACGATGAAGAGGACGAGGAGTATGATGATGACGACGAGGATGAAGAGGAAGAAGAAGAGGGGGAATATTACGATGAAGAGGATGGTGATGAAGAATTAGACGACCACGCTCAATACGGCCGCTTTCCATTTGACATATTCGTACTGGTACGTGTCCGGGGCCGGGCCGGGTCCACTGCTAACTGGGACTGAACAGGAGAAGTGGGACTATTCGCAGCCCCTGGAAATGGACTCCCAGCAATGGGGCGCCCTGGTGAAGGAGTTTCTTGCCCTCGCTCCAAAGCAGCGTGAGGTATGGGCCTGTGAATTAATTCTGGTTGTGTTTTAGTATTTTGCTGACGAAATCACTAGTCTTGCAGAGACAAGAGTTCCAATATCAGCACCAGTGACGGACCAAACCCGTTGCTAGCGCCGCACAACATTGCGCGTGTGCTGGAACCCCACCAGACTATCCGGGAACGCAATGTAACCTGCCACGCCAGTATCCTAAACCCGATCTGGGTGCGGACATGCTATGAACCTGAGCTCGAAGAGCACTATCAGCAGCTGCGTGGCCAGAGTGATGTCGGGTTCTTGTCCTGGGGGGAAGAAATGGTGCTCGAGGATGCTAGCATATACGATGCAAGCCCCGGCTACGAAAAGGAGTTTACACTGAACACCTTGATGACTCGAATGCCTTCCCTCGCGTGTAGCTTTGATGACTACACCGACGGTTACAAGGCCGATTCCGATGATGACATGGCGGTCGCATCATCAGAGACCCGTACACTGATATATGTCGTGGACAAAGCCGCCTTACGAGAAGGCCTCGTGAGGAATCTTTGGTTAGATTCCCACGGAAAATGTGTCTGGGGTGGTAAAATCAAGCCTGATAACATAGCTGTACTCACCAGCATGTTGAACAGCGGCCAGCCTCTTTCCAAGGCCATTGCCGATGGTCGGTTTGAATCCACCGCGGAGCCGGGCATTCATGATTTTAAAATTCGGCCAAAGCTATAGCTGAAGGGGTGTGTAGTAATGGTGCAGTCTAATCTGACGAGGGCTCATCCATTACCTACCATTATATGAGCTTCTGAGTCTACTGAAGCTATGCATTGGAACTGTCTGGGAAAAGCCTGGGGGTAGAATCATTCTTATTTTCTAGACTCGTTTAATAATTTTCTGGGCGAGCTGTTTCCTGCAGGGTTGGAGTTATTAATTATGTTTCTATCCGTCTTGTCTTTGCTAGCCCAAGTCTAGAAAGTACAAGCCTCTGGATTTGTCGATGATGTCTATTCTATTCACATCTTGAACTTGAACTTTACACCCTCCCAATTCTCCCTTCTCTTGATGCGAATCCCCACCCCATCCCTCTGCCCTGCAGGTTTGGAGACGGCATCAATCAACGACCATGTCGCCCACCCGGGCAGTTTCCACTCCCCTTCTAGCGAGTCAATCTCAAAGCCAAGTACCATGGTCAACATTATGGCCATCATCTCAGCATAGGCGAAATTTCTCCCGGGACAATAATGCATTCCATCACCAAACGGTAAAAATGCAACTCTCATGTCTTTTTGGTTGCCAAAGCCATCAGAGCGTTGGTTAACGCTTCGTTTCCCAAAATTGAGGAACCGATCCGGATCGAATTTATCGACATCAGGGCCCCAAATATCCTCAATGGAGTGCGAGACACCAGCAGACATTTGAACAACCGTGTCCTTTTTCAGCAGATATGACCTTCCCTTGCCATCGCTCAGAACTGTATCTTCTATGACTGTCCGCGTGTTCACCTGATGGACTGATAACCGCAAAGTCTCCCTGTAGCAGCTCAACAGGAGTGGAACGCGCTCCTCCAGCGCCTCCAATGCAATTGTGACCTCATCGCCGTCCCGGGCTGCTAGGCTCTCAGCTTCCTCTCGTAGCCGTTTCGCCAATTCTTTATTGGAGAACACGAAACTGAAAAACCAAAACAGGGAAGGAACGGTGTTGACCATGGAGGCAAATGGAAGCATGGTCTCGATTCGCCCAATTTCGTCATCAGCAATACCGCAATCGCGCATGGTCCGAGCACGAGAGCGTACAAATTCGGAAACGGAGGGATGACGGTCGTGGCCTCCCGCGTAGTATTGTCCCAGTGCTTCGGAGAGAACCTCCCGAGCGCGGTGACCTGCTGGAGTGACGATGGAGGGCAGAAAGTTGGCGATGAGTTTGGGGAGATTGGATTCAAAAGTCCTGCAAAAAAAAAAAACAGTGAGCGAGAAACACAAATGGGATGTTGAACCAATTACGCACCATAAAACATCCTCTAAACCAGGGTTGCGTGCAAATGGGTCCCCATTGCCAAACAATGCCTTTGATGTTGGCACTGTCAACATGTGTCGAAGCCACAACCACAGATTTGAGACTTTTTCTGATTCTATATCGCTGAGATCAATGGCGAGCTGCTCGAGGGCCACCTGATTCATGCTATGGAGATGTGAGCCGGATAGAGATTGTGGGATAACATGCCGCATCATGTATTCGGCGAAGAGCTCGCCATCGTAGTGGCCCCGTATAATTTCGAAGGTTTCGTCCCTAGTTTGGGTGAGACCTTGTGTAACTGCCATGACCTGGGGCGTCGTGGACAGATTTTTGTTGCGGAGGCCGGCAGTGATCAGAGCGGGATCCCAGATGGCATACATTTTGCCCGTTAGCATTTGGAGGGTGACTATTGGCTGGCGTGTCTTGCGACTTGGAGTCGTCAGCAAATGGATATCGTGCTCTTGGCGAACAGCTTACCGCAGGATGACATGGTACATGGCTTGGTGCCACATGATTCCGAAGATGTGGCCAACAAGTGGAAACATGGGCTTGAGGAGGGGCGGCTCGCGAGAATCTAGACTAGGCGACAGGAACTTGCCGATAATCAAGATGAGCATTATGGTGGTTGCGACGACTGTAAAGCTATTCATTGAGAAATTAACGTCCTTGGCCAGAAATGAGAGGAGAACCCGTGCCGACTCATTCTTAGCGATAGCCTCAACGACTTGCGGTGATGCCATTGTGCAAAGTACACCCAAGGAAGCAATATGAACCTTTCAATTCTTGTAAAGTTCTTTTTTTGCTCTTGGGTAAAATAAAAGGGGGGGAGGAGAAGTGAAATACATAAAACCTGAAAACCTGAAAGGGTGGTGTACCGAAGGATCTTCTGCTTACTGAGGGGACGGATAGCTAGGGGCAGTGAGACACTAACGTAGAGGATGGGTCAATGGACCCCCCTGTCAACCGTGGCCATGCCGGATTCAGTGGTCAGCTTACAGGCAGCTTAATAGGAAAGGTTAAGTTACTGTATTAGGAAACTATACTAGGTAGTTAGATTGGAAGGATATTATAAATTTAAAATCATGGATTTATTGTCATAATATAAGGGGGGTCTACCGGTCCACAAAGGGACGGTCGTCTTTTTTGTGACATTTATTAATCTAGAAGTTGAATAAAATGTATCCTTTCAACTGTGCTAAACCCAGTACATAGGCCACGGGCAGGGGGGTGCAGCCAATCATAGAGCCTTTAATTGAAGGTACATTATTTCCCTGCAAATCTATGTGATGCCGTAAGTCTCAATAATTGTCGAATCTACATAGAGCTACCTGGCACTGTTGACAGCGAAATCATAACTGCAGTGGCCGGCTATTATTTTCATTGATTCCGCAAGTCTTTGATATCTGTCAGAGCACTTTGGCGCGTGCCCGCATTTGTCGCTGTGGCGTTTAAATATCGGTATCAGATTGGCGCCACCGCGTAGCGACCCTACTGTGAGGTTGCTACTTAAGGGCATCGAAACCCTAATGAATGGCCTTATACAACTGGAAAATATAAAAAGGTAGAAAAGGCGAAAAGCAAGAAAGAATGATAAGGATTAATATATAGTATTGCTATATTACTACTATGCTATAAATATACTGCGAGAATCAAGTTTTGATTGTGTATTAAAAGGGCTCGGCTCGTTGAATGAGTAAGGAAGCTGTGGGCTACTTTGTAACAGGTTCTCACTGTGATTGGTGCAGCTAGGTAGGCCAATAAGGTGCCAATGCCTCTATTCCAAGACTGAAGCTTGCAGTTTCAGTCTCACGCGTGCGTGCGGCTTGTCTATGGGGGAGTGGGGGGGGGGGGGGGG
>PGGA01000016.1:1046747-1115854 GCA_004380915.1 Calonectria pseudonaviculata
GATTTGCGGTTAGCACGGTCAGGCATAGCATGGGCGTCAGTGGCATCTTGTATCATAACTCACTTGACTAGTCTAAAGCTGGTATAGCCATTATTGACAGGGGAGTCTATTGACCTATTCCCTGTGTACACGTGACAAGCTACATACTGTTATGAACCGTGCCGCCGGGCGTCCAGGGCCCCATATAATAGCTGTCATCCGTACCATAATTGCAGGCATTTTGCGATTATTGACTTATCTTTTGGCCTGACCGACTAATTGACGTAAGGGGAAGTACGGATCCTCACATAAGGTTTGTGGGTTCCTATGAGTTCCTGCTGATTAGAGCGGTGTAGATGTGTAGGTTGAGACATTTGCTGACAATGTGGTGGGTGAGATTCGTCCACTTACCGTCCATGTTGTTACGACCCATGTCCGATCCTACAGATAACCAGGCGGTCAGGAACGGTACAACTTAGATAGGCCCACTTATGTAAACTGATGGTAATTGGATTACGCTTACTAGTAGGTAATCCAAAGATATTAAAGGCACGGCTTATGCCGCCAAGGGATGGATTACGAAGGTGAGCCAAGGATTATTCTGGTGATCTATGTAAGCGCTACTAGTATATATGCATGGATTAGATCCTGCCTTAAGGAATGGAATTGATTGACTTTTATTACAACATAATTACCTCAATCTTCAATTAAGCATTACCAGACATAATACCACCATGAACCCTAGTATTGCTTATTTAAACCTAACGCGCCTGACCTCTTTACCAACATACATGGGGAGGTAAGCCCCGCACTTGCCAGATGTAACTTTTTGGGGAGCTAAATAAGAGGTAAAAACTAAGGCAAATGTAGTGATGGCTTGACTAATGAGAGCTAAGGAAGTCACCTGTCCTGGATAAATTAACTCTTCTTCAAAGAGCAAACTATATCGACTTTGATTGGTTTACCAAAGTTGGGTATTTACTAGACCGTTAAACATTCGACATTATTTTTCAGACCGCAATCTTCGACGCTGGCCGTGATGGATAATTATATCTTAACAAATCCCCATCATCCTAGACACTCTACACAAGCTAAAAAAAACAACAACAATAATTAGAATTATCACAAATAACCATTCTAATAATAGCTGAAATCCTCTCTCAATATTTTTCGGTTTTATTCATTGTTTTAATCTCTGCAATGAACTGCTGGCTCGAACCTTTTTTTTTCTCCCTTACTCGAGGTCGCGTAAAAATTTGTGCCAGCAGTCTCTACGGTGGCTAATCGAAACTTGAATATCTTACAAGTTATATCTACCATCAAGAGGGTTGCGCCTAATCCTCAAAACCCCACTTCGTTGACGCTATTTAGGCTAAAGAAATTATGTCTAGTTCTAATTCTATCCATGACCAAGAACCCGAATGTATTTAGTGACGATATCTTTTCTACCGGACATTAACTCAATAGCCGGCAAACCAACAGTTATTCCCGAGCAGCTATAATGCCTCGTCTCTTGCTCGCAGTAATCCAATCCTCACCTCCAACTTTTTGGCCTGAGTCTGAAGGTCACGCACGGATGATCCACGAAATTCAAAGATAAGAGAAGAAGCGAACTATCAGTGTAAGAGACAGTGAATTCGGTTTAGTATAATGAAACTGAAGAAAGGTGTGAGGGGAATAAACCATCCACCTCCTGGTTAGACCTGGCCCAGTAGCAATAGAATGTGCAGGAAATTTTGCCCTCAGCCACTCAAGGCCGATGTAGTCTAGACGCTTTTTCAACAGCGCGAACAAACAAACATTATCGAAACCTTTTACGCGGTCAGAATGTGGTACTTAATTGTGTTGCTTAGGTCTCGATAATGACGAGAGGGGGCAGTTGGTCAAAGCCCACATTTGTAGCAAGGACCTAAAAATTCCTTTCAAAGTCTCACTAATCAGACCACTTTCACACAGCTGTATTGTTTACTACTCCAAGAAGATTTAAAGTAACAGCAAAAAGAAAAAGAAATGATGAGACTGGGACTCGAACCCAGGAGGATTGCTCCATCAGGAATCTTAGGTTGTTAAGGTGACCTTAACCTGACGCCATAACCAACTCGGCCATCTCACCAATTGCGGGAATTTGTGATATATCCATCCGTTGTAACCCACCATTACTGACACGCAGAAAAATCACAGAGGAGACAGCACCCGCTTGGCCAAATTCGTGTGCGACTGATAAAGGATGGCCGGCTGCAGTGAAAATGACAAAGTCAACCTGTGTAGTTAACTTGCCAACCATTCCAGACGAGGCATGTTAAAAGTTCAAGAAAATCACAATTAGGATAAGAATTGGAAGCAATACATCCAACGCAACGTCCCAAAAACCTGCCAGTACCGGTAGTATAATTAGAAAGTATTAGGAGCTCCAAAATACCTGTGATAGAACCGTGTAGTTAGTGTAGATTTCAGACGCTGTCCACCCAGCAAACATTTGGAGCACCATGGATGAGCAATAAGTCAAACCAATGCAACCAGTCCTGTTCGCCATACCGCATAATAGCAGTTTTCGCCGAATGTTGCTGTAATTTCCTTGATGCTCTCCAACTAACATTGTAGGAGGCTGTAACATGTGTAGACGACAACATTCCAGTCACGCTGCAGTGATTCTAGTTCTTCTAAGCCTAGTATTCATGTACCTTGCATTAGGTGTACAGTACTAGTCTTCCTCATCAACCCACGCTCAATGTCCTAGCATACTGATCTATGTCACTCTTAGTACTTGTCCCTACTCATACTTTGTTGGCCATGCTTTCAGTTATAATCACATCAGCCTCAACTCACGACATAGTTAAGCCAATTAGTCTTTAGTTTAATTACTGGCCAATGCCGAGGTATTAATTGACGGATATGCCTGTAAATCTAACAGCATCTCTGGAATCTATTGCGCCGTTAACGGACAAATTTGGTCAATTGCTTGTGCGAGCGATGCAACCCCCCAGAGATGATTGGGATTTTCATGTTTCCCTTCTAAACAGTATTCACCACATCTGGTCTCAAGTCATTAACACATTAGAAACTGTCGAGTCTCATGCAATGGCAATAAACCTTCCAGTTGCGACCAATATGCCCAAAACTAGGTAGAAGGTACATTTGTATTGCATGAATGCCATGGGTTGAAACTAGAATTTTCCAATTTGTGCTGCCCAATGCAGCTATTGAAGCTCAGTTGCTGCCAGATACATCTCCGAAAAGTTAAGCTCAGAGCTCGATCAGATCACCTGCCTGCCGGGAGCCTTCCGGCGCATCAGCTCACTCTGCGTTTTCCACGGGGAAAATTGCCAAGAAATCGAAGCAATGGGGTCGCAACTTGTGCGATTATGCAACATGTTGGTTTACCAAGAAATTGGACAATTTTTTTATGCGTATTTGATCTGCCGCATTATGCGTTTCTTTTTCCAAGCGCCGACGCGGGCGCCAAGTCATGCTGCTGTCCCGAAACACCAACAACCAACCTCAACCGCACTCTCGCGACGCTTCACGACGCGAGTTCGCCACCCAAACGCAAAATGGCCTCACTTGGCAGAAAAAATGAGTTTCCATTACGCAATCCAAGCGAGATGGACGCGGACGTGCTTTATAAAGAGGGCCGGACCCTAGTGGGGCGTTGCTGTGGGCCGGCGTCCTTGTTTGGTGATGCCGTGGAACGCGTTGGCTCGACGTGTTTGTTGCCCAAATGACGACCGAGACTTCGAGTCGATAAGATGGCGACTGCTGAAAAGTCCAATCACAAGCCCGTGGGCCCCAAGGCGGCGGCCAAGGATGGCATCAACCCTTGCCTCAATGACGATACCGAGCGAAGCATCGAGGAGGGCGAGGCTCGCTTCCACCGCCTGGGCTGGAAGCGCCTCGCTCTTGTTTTGGTTGTCGAGGCCATTGCCCTCGGAAGCCTGAGTCTGCCCGCCGCCTTTGCAACCCTGGGCATGGTTCCCGGGGTCTTGATGACTGTATTCCTCGGCCTCGCTGCCATGCAGGCCAGTTACACGATTGGAGCCGTGAAGCTCAAGTTTCCTCACATTAAGCACTATGTCGAGATCGGTCGCCTCCTGATGGGTCCCTTTGGCTATCACCTCTTCAACATTGCCTTTGTGATACAGCTGATTCTCGTGGTGGGTTCGCACTGTCTGACTGGAAAGATCGCCTTCACAACCATCACCGGGAGTGACGTCTGCTCCATCGTCTTTGGCGTGGTGTCCATGATCATTTTACTGATTCTGGCTATTCCTCCGTCCTTTACGGAAATTGCGATTCTGGGATACATCGACTTTGCTTCCATCATTCTTGCTATTGGTGTCACCATGATCTCTACCGGCATTCAGTCCGCCGACAAGCCTGGTGGCCTATCTGCTGTTGCTTGGTCTGCTTGGCCAAAGGAAGGTGTGACCTTCCAACAGGCATTCTCGGCCGTCACAAACATTGTCTTTGCATATGCTTTTGCCATTGCCCAACCTACCTTCATGGATGAACTCCACACGCCAGCGGATTTCAAGAAGTCAATCCAGGTCATTGCTATCGTTGAGATTTTCATCTACACGTTGACAGGCTCAATCATCTATGCATTCGTCGGCCAGGATGTGCAGTCGCCCGCCCTTCTATCTACAGGTCCGCTGCTGGCAAAGATCAGTTTTGGCATCGCCTTTCCAGTCATCTTCATCTCCGGCTCCATCAACACCACGGTTCTATCCCGGTATATCCACGGAAAGATATATGAAAACTCATACACCCGCTACATCAACACGACCAAAGGCTGGGTAACTTGGCTGGCCATTGTCGGCCTGATTTCAGTCATCGCATGGGTCGTATCCGAGGCCATTCCAATCTTCTCTGATCTGCTCTCCATCATCTCTGCGCTATTTGTCTCTGGCTTTTCTTACTACATTCCTCCGATTATGTGGTTTGTCTTGCTCAAAGAGGGAAAATGGCACGCGAAGCACAATCTGCTTCCCAGCATCATCAATGCCGCTGTGTTTGTGATCGGATTTATTGTGTTCGGATGCGGAACCTACTCCAGTATATCGCAATTGGTAAGTTCATCTTTCTTTCTCAAATTTATTCAGCCTGAACCAGTACTAAATACCTTTGAAGGTCACCAAGTTTCGTAACGGTGAGGTGGGCACGCCATTCACTTGTTAAGAGTATATATATTGTATCCACGTTCAAGATATATCTATCACTTATGTATTTAATAAGCCCAATGTACGATAAAGAAGCGACATAATAGGTTGAATATTGACGGCTGATTCGATGCTACGATTGCATTTTAAGTTAAGCCGGGATCAGGGTCTAAGAAAAGGCTGTTATATATGAATTCACGTCACCGAAACAGGTGGCTTTGTTTGACTACCATGTATTGATTTCATGCCCATCTGTAATAATTGCTGTGTTTCTGTAGATTTATGGGAACAAAAATATGCGCGCATTTTCCGATGTCCGTAATCGTCGTCAAAATCCTGTACGAAGGAAGCATTCAACCACCAATTCATCATGCGTCATTATTAAGTAAGGGCCGCAAATAAACTCATCACTATCAATTTACTTTTAATCCATCGTAATACGCACACCATTAGTTCTATCCTTTTGACAGGGGATAAACATGTCATGGTCATATGCAACGTCCTCATCTGTAGTTTCAAAAAGTCGCATACGAGGGAACACTCGGAGAACAAGACCCGCCAGACACAGGTTAAGTTCACAAAATGCAAGGCTAAAGGTTACGGCGTTAGCCAAATCAGTCATCATATTATATTTAGGGCGAGGATAACTTACTTCATTCCTAGACAAGATCGGCTACCTTTGGAAAAAGCCAGCATTCCACGCTCAAGATCCCTTCTGCGCTCGTTGTTTTCGTCCAGCCATCGCTCAGGAATAAATTCGTATGAATCCGGGAATACACTCTCGTCGTGGTGCGTAATAGCAGACGACATTCAAATAACGTATCCCTGAGGAATCATGTACTCGATAGGCTTTTTGTTATACTCGCCGCGGTAGACGAGGCTCTCGTCAGTTGGTATACGTGCAGTTCGAGAAGAAACACCGTATGAAAGGCGAAGGCCCTCCTGGAGGACGGCACCCAGATAAGGCAGTTTTTCAAGAGTGGTCCATGTAGGCAGATGTTTTGGTTCAGTCACCACCTCATTTAGCTCCGTCGTCAGCTTCTCGAGTAGCTCTGGCTTGAGCAATAGGTGGTAAGTGATGACCGCCAGGGCCCAACTTGTCGTCTCAGTTCCGGCACCCACAACTGCTGTAGCCTCATCCGCCAGGCGGCGGGGGTTCTTTTCAAATAACTCGAGGTCAGATTCCAAGAGAGATCCAAAAACAGTAGGACGTTCGTGCCTGATGCCTGCATCCAGCTCTGACTTTGCCTTCTTTACCTTGTTCGGGATGTTGATCTTCAGGGTTTGGATGAGCAGTGCAACATCTTCAGGTAGGAAATTGATAAACCTTGAGTGCTATTAGTAGCTCTCCTTAAATTGGATTACTATGATGAATACTCACCACTCTCCAAGTACAGTGAGAGATTTGGTCCAAGGAAAGAACCTGAAAACGAACACAGGTCTCAAAGTCGCAGCCAATGACCCACGAAAGTTGGGAAACCACCCCTTCTGTGCAAGGAAACCAAATTTCTCGCCAAAGCAGTAGCCAGAGATGGCGTCGGAGGTGAAGCAGCTGTAGGCCATGGTCACATCAATTGGCTCCTGGTCTCCTGTGTGGGCCAACAACTTGTCGCAAAGAGTCTGGACTAAATCATGAATATCCCCCTCGAGGCGCGCAATCATTCCTCGGGAGAAGAATTTGGCGAGAGGAATACGTCGCTTACGGTGCAAGTCGTGGTCCACAGTTCCGAAACCAGACTCTCCTAGGCTAAGAGAAGTCCAAGTAAGCAGCTGGGTTTCAAAATTCCGATTGGAATGAACATCTTACACAGAGCCATTGATCTGGTGTACGGGCTTGTTGCGCTTGCGTCCGCTCACAGCGTAATCTCTTCACCAAAGTTGGCATCGTTGCAATGCACCTCATTGGGGTTGATGCGAACGATGGGGCCTACATCGACCAGTTGGCATTTATATTCGCTTGTTCCAAACGCGGTTGTGGAACCCACCGTATTTTCTCATGCATTCGACCAATTTCTACCGTGTACCGGCCAAATCTGACGACATCATGGTAGAACTCGGGGAGGTATGTGGCAGCTGCAAGCCTTGGACCAGGGATGTGGCTTAGCGGGTGGAAGGGCGAGATGTTGTACAGGACCTGGAGAATCCGATATCCTAGCCACAGTGCAACAAGAGCGAGCACATTTTGGGCCGTGAGATAGGGCGCGAGGATGTTGAGGGGCGTCGACATGTTGGTGACAACTGGTTGATAATATGAAGAAGTCGGGAACCATTCTCGGCCAAGTCGTCATGAAGAACATTAGGGCCGCCATTTTCGTAGTCCAAGAGCATGAAGCCGAGGGATCCACAAATTGCACATGGAGCCTACACCCGATGAAGACAGAGAGCCTACGATTGCAACGTCGAGAACAAGGGACAAGGATGGAAACAAACTGGATGCGCTGGACGCGTTAAGCTTATGAGGCGCAATGAATTGGGGAATTCCTGCTGTGATTTGTTTTCGCCGTGTGTACGTGGAAATTCTCGTCGTCTGGCAGTCTCAAACATGAAGAAATAAGCCGTCAAATGACTCCTTCGAAGCCAGGATTCTAAATATATACCCAGCAGCCCGCGACGTATCAAGATTATGGCGCTGTTGATGCGGGTACCATTTCCGGGTTAGCCGTGCTGCCCTATCATGTTGGCTGGGTCCGCCCCCAAACGGTCCAAATTGTCGATTCGGACCCTGGAGTTCTTTAACCAGATAAAAAATTGGTGATTACATTGCGGGCACATCATTGGTCTCTCGGGAAAGACGGCGCATACGCAACGGCTTCTCGGCCTAATCATGTGACGCCAACGCACGTCGAAGCCGGCAGACGCCGGACCTCAATATCAGTCAGTAGGCTCTGCAGCAACCTTAAGAGCGTGGACATAAGCATGGGCTGTGAAAAGCAGGCCAGGGGTTGCACACTTCTAGCACACGCGTTTTTGCTTTAGGGCCTGATCTTTTCTCTGGGTTTGCCGTAATCCTAAGAGCCCCACAGTAACATTAAACATAAACAATTTTAGCGCTATATCCCTATATATCCAGATCATTGCTTATACAAAGGAAGGCCAAGCCATATACTCACCGCCTTCCTCTCCCAACCTAGCCTAAGGCTAAAGATCCTTATCATCCTTGCAGCTATATAATTAAGGCCTTAAATAACAACCTTATTACTCTTTAAATATAAGATACACTGTTTAAGCCTGTAAATTAAGTGGAAACTGCTGCTATTTTAAATGGTATTAACAATGTGTAAAAATAAGTACTATATACATAAGTAATATTACTTTTCTCTTTTCTCCTTTTTTTTTAAATCCACTTTTAATTTTAAATCCACTTTTTATCATTACATCCATTTTTAGTTATTTAATTAGGAATATATATTTCTTTTTATTTTCTTTTATAATAATTAATATAATAACTCTAATAACCTATCTTTTCATCCTTTAAGTTTTAATAATTCTTTACTTTATTAATAATAGCTAATTTCAAAGCTATATTATCAGTTATAAATACAAGTGACTTACATAAGAATTACACTACCTTTTTACAATCCTTTACTACTAAAGAAGTACAAGCCTGAGCTAAAAAGCATAAAGAAACGTTTTCAGCTTAATAACACGCTACACACCGAGCAGAGTTAAGCAATGTTCGCTTTATTAAAGCTAGATACTCACAGGAAACAAAAATTAATATTTATACCATATTAAATAAGTGGTAACAGTATAGACTTTTAAAAGCTTATATTTTTTAAAAGTCTTTAAATTATTAACTTTGTGTTTATAGATATTATACTAAAACAAAAATTGGGGACTGGGAAAATATAATTCAAAACCTTTAACGTGAAATGATACAAGATGTTCTTCTTTATATTTTCCAAAACTATAATATTAAATCGTTAGGTACTGCCAAAGGGTATATTTATTAGTTTTATTTACTCTACTTAACTATTAATGGTCAATATATCAACCGGAATGATTCTAAAGAAGTGTACAAGGTATAGCCTAAGTTTTGTCTTTTATTATAGTTATACTGTTTCCCTATTAGTACTATTATATAGAGAATTGATATTTGCTGTTACAACTATTAATATTTACCTTAATATCCCCACTTTTAGTTATGTGTAGGCCGGAATATTATTATCCCGGCGAGTTTCCTGCCCCAACTTAAAGCCCTATAATTTAACTTCCCCTTTTCATCTATATATACTGCCTACCATTATTTCCTTTTACTAATACTATAATAAATGATTTAAATATTGATTTTAATGACTTTCCTGAATTATTTAATCCAAATAATTACTAAGATTAAATTTCTTTTATTCTAGATTTAGATGATCGTTTATTTATAGCTAATAATACTCTAGTTATTCTAGAGCCACTAATTTTACTGGAATTTACTTCCTATGAGGAATTATACCTCTTTCTTTAAATATTTTATTGCTATAATAGTATTATCCTTATTAATAAAGGTTTTAGTCTAAAAAGAAATATAAATAGGGTATTAATTTGTACTTATTATATCCTTATTTGCAATAAAGGAGATACTAGACCGATCACAAGCCAGGGCATATAGAAATCACTATAAATAAAACCAATTATCCAATTAAAATAATAATAAAATATTATAAAGCGCGGATAGTTTTTAGACCTATGAGGTTATTAAAGGTTATTATAATTATAAGCCCTCTAAAGACCTATTAATATATATTATTTATTATAAGTAGACCCTTACCTAATGATAAGCATATTAAAGGCAGTTTTTTAATAGCCTAATAGTGCCTCTATAAGAAGTTAATTATAACCTTTAGTCTATAAAGCTATAATTATTATATTTTAATACTAAAGATATATATAATAACTGCTAAAACCTTTACTAAGAAAGTCTCCTTAGTTTTATAGCTACTTAAGTATAAATAAAATACCTTTAAGAGGATTATATTTAGTATATTATTTACTATAGTAATAGTACTAAGATTAAAGTAATATTTTAGACTTATTTATAATATAAGTAGATATAAAGGTAATTTCTAGAAGTATTAGAACTTAATAATATATATAAAACTAACCACTTTAATATATATTTCTTCTAGGTTATAAGTATTATAGATTATAAGTTAATAGTAAATTTTAGCTTTAGCCTTATTAATAATAAGCAAAAAGAGGATTATTCTTAGCTATATAAATAACTTAGCTATATCTAATAAACCCTTTGTATCCCTATACTAGCTATTTTTATTATTAACAAAGAAAAAGCTCTTAAAAATATACTCTCTATTACCTTTTCTTATACCTAATAGTAGCTTGTAAGGGTTATTGACCAGGGTGGATAGAAAGGTGGTCGAACAGATCTTGTTGTATTATGTAGACTTCAACTTGGCGAGCGTTCCTCGAATGCTCGCCGAAATCTCTTATTTAACTAAGTGGGTCTTGCGCCACGTTCAGCCACAGTGGCGCCACGTCCCAGTATCCTTACATAGCTCTATATTTATTATATTAACTCTAATATTAAGGGTAAAATTACTACTTATTAGTATAACTCCCGTATTAATAGTAATACTAAAAATAATACTAAAAGCAATAATAAGCTTTATATTAACCAAAATCCCTCCCTTAATATACATGCCTATGAGGCAGTATAAGCAGAGGCAGATTTGAGAGAGGCAGACATTTAGGGGTTAAATCCTAAGCCTATACTACTTGAAAATTCACTTGATAGTATATATAAGGCATGGAAATGTATTATTTTTGTAGATAATAAGAAGGATTTTAAGGTATAATAGGGAGAGATGCTTTTAGTATATAGAATATAGTAAAATTATATCCTTAAATATATCTTAAGTAAATATATACCTTAGTAGGTATAATAGGCTTATTACTATATTTATTCTTATTATAATTTTAGTTAATATATAAATAGCTTAGCAGCTAGTAATATATTAGCTATACTACTAGTACAGTTAAGTCAGCAACTAAGATTAGGAACCTTAGTTAGGGATAAACTAAGTCAATTTAAATCTAGTAGTACCTAAAGCTAATTTAGCTAGCTATATTAAATACTAACCTTAGTAGCTTATTTTATATTAAAGAGTAAATATAATTTAGGGATATAGATCTTCTAGAGGTTTTAATATTAATAGTAATCTAAATATAAGGTTGTTTTTTTAAAAGATTATTATATTATAGCTAGATAGTAAATAGAAATAATATAAAGAAATTAGAATATAAATAATTTAATAGAAATTGCTTATAAAGATATAAAAAGCTTTCTTTTTATAGGTATAAGTAACCTTTTATATCTTTATATTACCTTTATAGTAATAATTAAGAAAAAGGAATAGGATTATATTTATAAAATAGCTAGTTAGAAGATAAGGTAATATATTAAATATATTAGCTAGGAATAGCTTAGTAACCTACCCCTATAAATATCCTATTTTACTGTTAACCTTATTACTAAGTAGTTTTATTATATAATAAATACTATCTAAGCTAACCTAGAAAACCTAACTATATACTCTTATAAGGGCTTCTTTATATAATAATATACCTTACTTTATAGCTACTAAATTCTATACTAAATATAAGCTAAATAACTACTTATAAAGGACCTTTACTATTTACACTAATAGTTAAAGAAGCTAGTAGTAAGGATTTAGGCATTTTTAATAGGAAAATATATTAATATTTACCTTATAGGACCTTAAGAAGCTACTTCTTTATATCTATAACCCTAATATTATTAAGAACCTCTATAATTAACTATAAAAGGCTATAAATAGTAAGCTTAAAGTTCCTAATTAACTTATAGCTGCCCCTTAAGGCTAATAACCCCTTATATTAACCTTAGCTTTAAGCTTAGCTTTAACCCTAAGCCTTATAGTAATACTAACCCCAATCCCCCTAGCAAAGCCAAGTCCCTACTGCATATAATTAGCTATAAGGGTAAGTATTTAATAAATACTCTTATGGTTAGAGATTAAGGCTTAAGCCTAGCTAAAGTCCTTACCTTATACTTAAGTGGTACTAGTAATATAATTAAATACTTATATAAATATAATATAAATAATAATAAGGGTCTAATAGGCTTAAGAAGGGGGAGTAATAGTTACTTTATTAAGGAATAGTATATTAGTAATACTGGGGTTAAATAATTATATTATGGCTATAGTAATATAAACTGCCTTAAATTAGCATTTTATATAGTTATTTATAATATTTAATATTAATAAGAATTAATATTTATATAAATTGAGCTATGTTTTAGTGTATATTATAACTTACTTAGAATTTGGGTATAAATAAGGGAGAAAGGATAAAGAAAATTAGGCCCGGGAGGAAATTTTAATATTATATAATATTATTAAGGTAAATATCAATAGCTATAACAGCAAATATCAATTCTCATTATATAACATTTGCTAATGCCTACTTAGTATTATGATATTGTCTTAATGCCTTACTTTGGTTATCAACCTCCAAATGTTAAGCCGAAACCGGTTATTAATGCAGATGATCTATGCGTTATCCTAACTTGCAATATTACATATAATATATAAACCTTCCCTGGAGAATGTCACTATATATAATTAGCTGGTTTCTATTTGTTATTATGTTATACCAGTGCATAACTAGCTGAGCTTATTAATAGTAAATAGTATTAATTGATATATAGCTCTATTATAGAACTCTTTAGTAAAAAGGTTATCTGGTTAACTCTATCTAATAATAATAAAAGCTAGACTCTAAAGCTAGATAAATATTTAATACTACTTATAGACCTGCTTTCTTAAGAGATTATAGGGCGCGGATGCCCTAAAGCCCTTTGCTATAAGGATATCTAAATATTAATTATATATTACCTTGTTATTAGATAGTATATACTAGCTATAGCAATTAAATTTACTTATTATAAAGGATTTAAAAAGAAACTAAGACTATATATTCTCCTTATAGTTTAAGTATAATACTAAATCTAAAACCTATATTTATCTAACTAATAGTATTAATCTAGAACTATTTTCTATTTTACCTTTATTAAGAAGGTTACATTCTATGCTATTTTAATGATTATTGCCCTTATATTATATAAAAATATATTTATTATATTAAGCTTAATAAATATATCTATTATATTTATATTATAGCTACTATAGTATTAAAATTATATATTACTCCGGTGGAAGCTATATATATTAAAGATTCCAGTCTTTTGCTATTATAATAATTAATTAAAGCTTTATTAGTCCAAAGCTATAAATTATTTAATGGTTAGAGAAAATATGAAAAATGAGAGTCTTAAATTAGGATATAAGGAAGCGTGGACTCTAAGATTTGCTAGGAGAGGCGCTGGAAATGCTACTAATAGTTAGTTTTATACTTTTATTAAGGTATAAAAGTGATTTATATCCCCCTAAGGAGAGGGACAGCTTAACAAGGTAGTAATACCAAGGAGTATATTAAACCTTTAGACTTTTAAATCCTATAGTATAATTGCCTTTATACCTATAATTACCTTAGAAGCCTAAAGGTAATATAAAATAAAAACTATAAAGCTTTCTCTAATAGAAATAAAATATAATAAAAAGATAGCTTTCCTAATAGCTAGAATTACTATATTTTAATATACCTATAAATATACTATTCTAATGCTATCTTATCTATAAAGGTGATACTCCTCCTAAATCCGACTTTGTATATAGATATATATATGAAGAGATCTAAGCTACTAATATCTAGCCTAAGAGGTCTAATAATAAATTTATTAATAAAATAAAAGATAAACTATGCCTAAGTAATAATCTAGCTACTAAGACTAAAATTGAGCTTATTTTATAGGAGCTTAAATTACTCTAAAAAAGGATCTTAATTATAATAATATTAATTTTATTAAATAATAATAAAGGCTAATAAAATTAATATTAAAGTATTTTAATATATAATTTAGAATTAGCTTAAGTTTTTATAAAAAAAGATTCTTAGAGAATCTAAAAATATATAATAATTAGCTTAATAATATAAAATAATATATAAGGAAATAGAGATTTTAGAATCTATAAATTACTATAGGATTATAATATATTAAAATATAATAAGAAGTTCTTACTTATAAAGCTTTAATATAAATTTAAGATTAGCTTTTTTTTTATTAAAATTAATATTTTAGTAATATTAGTTTTATATTTAAATTACTTAATAAAGTTAATATTTAATAATATACTTAAATACTTATAAGATTAACCTTTTTCTCTCTTTTATATTAGTAAAGTTAGGGTAGGTTTAATAGGGTCTTTTTATAGTCTTCCTAGCTATTATTTTATATCTAATAATATTATACTTTTAATAGGGCTCTTTTATAATCTTCCTAATCTTTATTTATTAATTAATAATAATATAATATACTTATTATTAGATTTCTTTGGATTTATTTCCTCTAAGGATAATAGATTTACTATTTGCTCTTAGGATTCTAATTCTTTATTAGGGTCTTTATAGAATAGTTTAATAATTATTAATTAGAAGCTTATAAGTCCTTATTTTTCTTTAATTATATATATTTTACTATTAATAGTAATAAGTATATAGGGTCTAGTTTACCTTTCTTTCTTTTGCTATATATAAACTTATAATTAGAGTAATAGTTATAAGATAGTTAGTATATTAGGATTATTCCTAGTATTAAGTGCTTCTTTTACTTATTACTTAGTATAGATTTAATAAACCTTTTTTATTGCTTTATAGATAGCTTTAGTATATTTAGTTATCTTTAGTAATAGTATAGATTCCTTTGTTATTTATAGGTAGGATCTAAATATAAGTAATATTCGAATAAGATTATTAGGACTAGTAGTATTATTTATAGCTTTAATTATTACTTAAAGGGCTTTATTTTATCTTATTATTAGATCTTTAATATAAATAATCTTATAAGCTTATTAGAATAGTTTATAGTATTATTTTACCTTACTAATAAAGTTATATATTTTAATAAGTATAATATTAATTAAGATACCTATTATATATATATTTTAGTAGAATTCTTATAAAATAAAGTTCTTTTTAGTATTAATAATAATCTAATTAAATAGTTCTTAATATATATTTATTTAGTAAAGCTTAAGTGCTTTTTAGGTTATTTGTATTAAAGTATTAATAAGAAAATAAGTAGTATTAAAGGTAATTATTAAATTAATAATATAAAATATTAGCTTATTCTTTAGGTATATTATATTAATAATAACCTAATAACTAAAATTATAGCTATTATAAAAGGTAAACTTAAACCTTATTAGTTATTTTATATTAAGTTAGTAATACTTATATACCTTAGTAAGCTCTTTAATTGCTTATCTCTCTATAGGGTAGCTAGCTTATATTAAAAGCTTATATAGCCTATTAATTAATAGTTATTTAAATTAGTAATATAATTATTATAATTTACTATTTATAAGGTTGCTTTAGGCTAGTAATTTCTTAATATTAAGTAATATTTATAGGTGCTTCTATTTTTAAATAGTTAGGATTTTAATATTATTTTATTTAAGGTAATTTCTAAGGTTATAAAAGTAAATACTAAGTTTATTTATATCTTAAAATAACAGAAGAAATAGGGTATTTATTAGTATAATATAAAATATAATAATATTAAATAGTATTAGTATTTTTACTATTCTATATAAGTTAATTAGTATTTCTTCTTTAAATATAATAAAAGCTTTCTTTATAGCCTTTATATTTTATTTAATTATAAAAGTAATTATATTTTAATTTCTTTATATTATTTCTATCTACTATCTAGCTATAATATAATAATCTTTTAAAAGAAAAATCTTATATTTAGATTACTATTAATATTAAAACCTCTAGAAGATCTATATCCCTAAATTATATTTACTCTTTAATATAAAGTAAGCTACTAAGGTTAGTATTTAATATAGCTAGCTAAATTAGCTTTAAGTACTACTAGATTTAAATTGACTTAGTTTATCCCTAACTAAGGTTCCTAATCTTAGTTACTAACTTAACTATACTAGTAGTATAGCTAATATACTACTAGCTCCTAAGGGTAATTATATATTATTATATAATAAACTATTTATAGCCTTTAATAGAGAAATATATTACTTTAGTATTAGGAATAATATCTTAGAAGGTTACTAAGAAATAGTGATTTTTAAGTAAGAATTATAATATAGATTCTAGTAGTATAGACTTTTTATTATTATATAATAAATTATTCTCTATAATATATTAGGCTATTACTTAGTAAGTATTATAGTAATAAGGGGTATATTAACTTTTATTTTTATATTTATAAAGAATATATAGTAGATATCTCTATTATATCCTTTATAGGGCTTTTTATTTGCCTTCTTATTATTATTTTTAATGTTATAGTAAGAGTGGTTCTTTGCCCTCCTATTATTATTAATTTATATACCTTTAACTTAAGTTAAGAAGATAGTATAGGAATTATTATTAAAGTAATTACTTTTAAATTATCTATATATCTCTTATTATTCTTTGTTAGTATATTTAGATAATTAATATCTATTGTAATAGGCTATTATATAATTAGTTATAGCAGCCCCACAATAAACCCCTGCTCTATTATATTCTTTACCCATAATATATAAACCCCTATTTATAGAAAAAATAAGGCTCTTTTAAAACTCCCTTCCACTGCTAAATATAACCAAATAGTACTATATAATAATTATAAGCCTAGGTAGTATTATACTTTAGTAACTTCTATTATACTAATTATATTAATAAGAATAATATATCTTTTTTTATAGAATTCTCTCTTTCTATAAAATTATATATAAAAAGCCTTACTATAGCTACCTTTATTACTATAAATATAATAATAATAAGTAAGAGCTTACTCCTAATTACTAAACTTTAAATATTTAAGTAATAGATTAACTAAGTAATTGCTCTTAGAAGTAATATACTTATTCTATAGCTCTAGGATAAGAATAATCCTAATAAGAAAAAAAGACTATCTAATAAAATACTATAAATTAAGTTTTTATTCTTCTAAGAGCTCTAAGAGTAAATAATTAAGAAAAGGGAAGATTAAAATATAAAGAAAAAAGATCTTATTAATATAAAAGTCTTTAATTGGTTTTTTATTAAGGATAGATAATTTAAAGGAAAAAAAGAAAAAAGGTAATAAAGGCTTTAAAATAAAGATTTATTAAGATCTTAGATTATATAAATTATTCTATAGAAATAGTATAATCTAATAATCTCTAAATTAAGTAAAGCTAATAAAAAAAAAGCTAAACTAAATAAGAAAAAAGTATTTAAAAGCTTTATAGAAAAGGTTAAAAAGGGTTATAATAATAATAATAATAATAATAATAAAAGTATACTAAACTTTACTTTAAGGTAGCTAATTAAAGCTATTAAGGCTATTATAAATCCTACTAAGAGAAGTATATTTAATAAAATTAAAAGGCTTTATTAAGTATTACTTACTAATATAGCTAAAGCTAATATTAAAGTAGAAATATTATTTATAAACCAAAGTAAGCTTTATATATATAATAAAGTATATAATATACCTAAGGTAAAAAGTATAATAGCTATTAAAAAGTTTATAAGTATAATAAGTATATAAATAACTCTAAATTAAATAAAATATTATTTTAAGGAAATAGTAGAAAAAGAGTATAAATTAAAGAATATAAGCTTACTAATAAGCTATAGGGATATATTCCTAGTTATTTTAAAGCAAAAGAAAGACTATAAGAATATTAATATATTTTTAATACTTAGTATAAAGTCTAATAAATAATCTATAAGAAAGAAATAAAAATACCCTTATAAATATAATCCTAATTATTATTTCTAATTACCTAACTAATATATAATTCTTAAAAATATAATTATAAAAGCTATTAAGTTATTATTAAAGAGCATATTAAAACTAACTTAAGCTACTTAAATATATATAAAGCTTTAATAATCTTAGTAAAAGTATTTATATAAGTAGCTAGTAGTTAAGGGGTGGAATATAAGTATAGATTCCTAGAATATAGCTTTAAATAGCTACCCTATAAATATCTTATATATAGTTCTTAATCCTAGCTAAAAATACTATTTAGAAAAGGTAGCTTAAATTTATATTATAATATAAATATATATTTACCTACTTATAAGAAGTATATTAATAAATACCTATAGTACTATTTACCTAGTAAATAGTAAAATATTATTAGTACTAAGCTTATTTACTCTAATAAAGTGAGAATATATTAAGATAAATACTATCTAATTTTTTATTATTAAAAGGGGTACTTATATAATTAAAAATATATTTAATAGACTAAATAGTAATTATTTAATTAATCTAATATTTAAGGATATAATAATAATTAAGGGTTTTTATATTAATATTATTTCTAAGACCTTTTTAAAAAAGGTAAATATATAATATTATAGCTTTAATTGCTTTATATACTATAAAATAATAAAATAAAGTATTATTTTATTAAAAATAATAAGAAAGTATAATATTATTTTACTTAAATATAAGTATATTTTTTTTTTATTTTTTATTTATTTAAATAATATTTTATAATATTATTCTAAGTAATAATATAAATATATAGATACTTATTAAAGTAAAAGTCCTAAGTAAGTAAAGCTTAATTTACTAATAAAGACTAATAAAAGACCCCCTAAGACCTAGAGTAAATATAGATAAATTATAATATAAATAAAAAGGGTACTTAGTACCCTAAGTACTATATATACTTATAAGCTATACTTAGAATATATAGATTAAGGGAATATTAAAGAAAGAATATAAAATCTATTTTATAATATATCTAAAGTAGATTATATTATACTAAATATTAATATATTACTTACCTAAGCTATTTTAGTATATATAATATAACTTATAAGATTATTTTATTAGATTTAATAAAATAAGTTAATTATTAGCTATTAAAAATAAATTTAGTAATTACTTATATACTTATTTAATACTAAATAAATTAGGCAATATAGTATTTAATAAGCTATTTTAGTTTAAATATTAAGTAAAAAGATAATTTAAATTAGCTATATATATTATATACTTTAATAATAAATATACTATTATAGATATTAATAGATATATAGATTATAAGGTCTAGGTATATAGTAAAGGTATAATAGTAAAGCTTATATCTTTAGTAATATATAAACCTAATAATAAGATTAAATATACTAATTAGGAAATTATAAATAAATTAAATATAATACTTAATAGAGTAGGGCTCCAATATAATATATAGCTTAAGAGTATATAAGCAATTATATACTTACTTAATATAATTCCTCTATAGAGATATAATTAGATATCTCTACTAGAAATGCTTAAAAACTAGTTTAGGTATAAAGCTTTATTACTAATAAGGGAGCTTATAATAGACTTAAGACCTAATTAAAGTAATATATATACTATGCCTATTTACTATCTTATAAAACAAAGAATAAAAGAAAAAGAAAAAAGATAAAGATTAGCCCTAAAGAGTATATTAGATATTTAGTAGGCTATAAAGCTAGTAATATATATTAAATATAAATCCTTTAACTTAATAAGGTTATTAAGACTTATAATATATAATTTAATAAGTATATTTTTTATAAAAAGTAAAAGGATTATACTAAAGAGCTTATAATAATCTAATTAATAGATTAAGTATTCTAATTTAAAGAAAAAGAGCTAAATAAAGAATAATATAATAAACTTATTTAAGTAATTAAATTAATAGGTTTAGACTTAAGGGTAAAAGTACTTAAGAGTACTAATCTTATAAAATAAAGTATATAAGAAAATACTAAGTATATACTAAGTTAAATACTAATTAGACTTTAAATACTAGAAAATACCCTAAAATTATAAAATATATAGATAATAGGAATAGTAAAAGCTTAACTAAGTATAGACTTAATATAATAAATAAGTAAATTAATAGAAATAAGTATTATAAATAAATAGCTAGGAGAAATAAGATTAAGTTTAAGGGTATATCTTATAAAAGAGACTAGTTAATAAGACCTAGAGCTAGAATAAGATTAATAATTAATAGAGAATAAATAAGCAATTAAAAAGAGGATTAGATTTATACTAAGCTCTAAAGAGCTTATAATAGAAGTAGTAATTAAACTTCCTCTATATAACTAAAATAATATATTATTATAATTCTAAGAAAGAGGAGGATTTTAGGCTTTAGAATAAATATAATCCCTTGCTATAAAAGAGAAGAAGTTCTAATATTAAAATATTAAATTCAAATAAAGGGATTATCTTTATTGCTTTTGCTAGCCTAGAAACTAGTCTAGCTATTTTCTATATCTTAGAACTTTCTTTTTTGTAATTAATTATATAATAATCCCTTACTTAGCTAGAGATAGAAGATAAAGAATAATAAGAGATTATTTATAAGACTTAGTAGCTGCTACTATTATAACATTAGCTATATTATGCTAAAAACCGGGATCTATCTATATATATTATTATTAATATATTTTTTATTAATCTTTATTAGCTTTAATTAAGCTAATAATAAAATTATATTTTATATTAGATTTTCTAATTATCTAAAAAAAACTTTAATATTTTATCTAAAGACTCTTAAAGTAAATTAAAAACCTTTTTATAATTTAATTAATTTATAAATATTACTCTTATAATAAAAATAAGATTATATTTATTATAAGCTTTAATTTAAACATTTTAATAGAAAATAAGCTTATTTTATTTTATATAATAATTAATTACTTAAAAAAGAATATTATTATTTTTATAATTTATATTATTTAAAACCTTCTTACAATTACAAATAACTATAAGCTAAGCTATAAAGATAATAACTATAAGGCCTTAAATAGGAGTACGTGTAGTAGTAATATTATATCTTTAGCTATAGGTAGTAAGGGTAATATAATTATATGGCTATTATCTCTATTAAATATAATATTAGATTTAAATACTCCCTTTGCTATAGTAATAGTTAGATTATCCTATAGTAATATTATAGTAGATTAAATAGTAATATAAGATATACTACTTCCGCCTTAAGAATAGTAATAAGCTAGTTTAAGTAAAGCGCTCTTACTACTATTATCTTTTTATACCCCTATTAGTTATATTTATATAAATATCTTACAAAAACTAATCTTCTTTAAACTTATACTATTTACCTTTTCTTTTCTTTTTAATACCTATTTAATAAGACTTTTTTACTTACTTTATATATAATATTATATTAGCATTCCTAAGTACTACTACCTTAACTATTATTATTACTCCACCCACTTTATATAATATACCCTCTCAGGTGCTCAGGTGCTCAGGTGGCCCCACAAGATTGACAATTCATTCGGTTCAATTGTTATACAATGTTTACTGCCCTCGTTCTACACGCGTATGCACCGATTATTATGAGAGGGTTCAGAGCGACGCCATTGCGGCCAGAAGAAATTGGTTGGACTCCGAAATTCTCTCAGTGCGGGACACCCAAGAGCGAGTAAGCTTGTGAGATGACGATTCGGTATTAGGATAAGCCCCGATAATCTTGAATATTTGTATAATTAAAACTTCGACTTTCACCCCAATGTAAACCCAGTGAGGATATTTTTCAACTTTCCACATACACTGCACTAGATGCTCGCCCCGGACATTGAAACCAAACGACAAATAAATGACACTATGTTTCCGCAAACGATTACCGATGTTTATCCATTTAATAAACAATGTGCCCTCAATATCGACTATCAGGGTAAAGAATATCGTGTGTGCTGGTCTGGTGATTGGCGCAAACCACCTAATTTGCTGTCATTTCCGACGATCGAAAACGCCACCTCGGAGCATATATCTCATAGTCGTGAGGTTCAGCAACTATGGAGCTCCACGCGAGTGATCATACATGGTTCTGACTCTCATATTCGGGAGCTGAACAATTGTACAGATGGCTTCCCGGTTTGCAAGGTTGCGATCGACGACCGACAAAGACGCTTTGTTCAAGACGAATTCTCAATCCTCCGGGGGCTATCTTCCAATCTCCCAGTTGTACAGGTATACCCCAACCCACTTCAAGATGAGAATGGTACTTTTGGCTTTAGAATGGAGAGACTTCATGGTATTGCTTTTGAAGAAATAGCCAAATATCTTGATGAGATGAGAGATGCAGTGAAAAAGATTCATGAAGTTGGAATCATCCATTACGACTTATCTATAAGCAACATCATGTTGAGTAAAAATGGTCACATAACTCTGATTGATTTTGGCCGAGCAGGTCATATTGGAAACAAAATACCCAAACTCAAGGAAAAGGGAGTCAAGAGAACAGGTGAATGTGTTTACTCCCAAACCTGGGATTTGGAAGCCTGGGAGAACATTCAAGGTAAGTTGACTATTATCTCTATGACATCACGTATTGACGAGCTTATGTAGGCATGTTTACAAGGCAAAATGAATAGAAGGATCAATTTTTACTATCAACATACAAAGTCCACTGCATTTGCACAAAGATGATGGGAAAACCACATGGGAAAACCATCATCGTGAACATGAACATTTTGAGCTAGCCAGATCCTGAAGCCTGAATATTATTTAGTCTCAGCGGTTGACACAACAAGATATTGCCTTACATGACTTGTAGCACAATCATAGCAGACACCTGAAGAGAAGGCCTGCGTTTGTCTTGTCATTCCGGTACATTTCTTACGGCAAGTCTTCTGGGTTCGGATAAGGATTGAATGACCACAGGCAAAATCGTGGTACCACTCGATGCACATGATGGATGGAAAAGGATAAAAGATGAATGAATATATGGTGAGGGTTCGTTTGTATAGGATTGGTTTGTTTAGGCCAGTCTTGGAGGGAAGGGGTACGGCTATTTATATAGAGTTGATCGTCCACGAAAAAGTCAAGTACAGTAGTTCTTCCAGTGGTACAACTATCTCATTGCCTGAAAACCAAAGTGTTCCAAGGCACGCCATACAGATTGAAAATGTACAATGCATACGGAGTGGGATAGATCACCAATATTTTTCCGAGTTCCATCACCTCTTGCCTAAACCGGTCTGATCTATTGAATGAAACCTCAACCCTTCCTGAAAGGGGAGGAATGCCATCGAATTTAGAAAGTGCCCAGGTGCCTAGGTGCCCAGGCGCCCAGGCGCCCGTAACTAACCCTGCTTCGCAGTGGGGTATGCTGTTGGTAGGGTTGTACAATCACATTGGCCAAGCATTGATGCAGTTCAAATTTATCGACGGTAAGTATATTACCGGCTACTTGGTATATTTACATTTAGGACCACGCCAAGGGATTATTGTCACCAGAACCAAAAATAGTTGAGAAATAGGGTGGGTATGGATGTGGAGCTTATCGATGTTCACGGGAAGTGTAACGGTCTGACTTTAACCAACTATTAACCTGGCCTGCTTAGAGTGAGTGGGGGTTTATGTGGGCAGAGAGGTCAGGTACGTTTGAACAATAATAGTAAAACACAATTGTTACGTTATGCACCCTAAGGGTCGCAGCTGCCTCGTCTCTATACTTTTGCTACGTGAGGGGGATCATACCTGGTCGGATCGCTGTGACCCAGTGGGTTTAGTGATCCACACTCATGATTGGTGGGCTTGTGGGTTGGTAGTGTTTTGGCTTGTCCCGTTGCTGTGCCCCACCTCCGGTGAGAATGGCTGTGCTTATTACATAATCATGCACTCTGCCCAGTTCACACCGCTCTTGTCCGTAGTGGTGATGACTTACGTCATACGAAGAACTCCCTAGCCAAATGCAGAGCCCCTGGCATCTAGACACCAAAGTCATAGCCCACAGCTAAGGTTACTGCACAGCGTATGCATGGCGTCGCTGGGAGATCCTAACGGGGTTGAGTGACACACTCAGCGTCGTTTCTCGCCTCAATGAGGCCAAAAAGCCGGGCTAGCACAAAGAGTAAAGAATAAGCCGATATGACACGATGGCTTTTGAGAGCTTTCTGGACGTGCCGTCCTGAAGACCACGTAGAAGGAAAGAGCACTGTGGCTCCCCAATTCAACTTTCATCATGACCACGTTCAACGCCACATTGCTAATTATGGTGTATTTTGTATAAAGTCTTGAGGTATTGTTCTAAGAGTGGTCGACTTAGATCATATTATTGCCAAGATAATTTTATTGCTATAGCTTTATAATAAATTATAAAAGTGGTTATAGGTTTATATTTCTAGGTACTACAATAGATTCCTATAAAAATATATTATACTAAATAGCCTAATAAATAAAATATATAATATTTAAGTATTAATTACCTAGGTTAGTATTTTAATTCCTTTAATATAAACCTAGTAAATAGATAATCTTAGATAGTATAATATATTTAATCTCTAATTATACTACTACTTAATATTAAACTAATAAAAGTTTAAATTAATATAAAATTATAAGGGCAATTTTATATACCTAAGACTAATCCCCTATTATTTATTAACTAAGGCTATTACTAAACTTTATCTATAAGTAATAAGTTATTAGTAGAACTAATTTTAGAGATTCTTATTAGCTAAGTTTTTAATATAGATATAATAATAGGATTTTCCTAAAGGAGGATATTTTTAATATTAAGTATATCCTTAAGTATAAATAAGTAATTATAAGTCCTAAAATTCTTATCTAATTATTAAAATTTATAATAAATTAAAAAATATTAATATAAAATATTAAATAGTATAAATTAAATCTAATAATAAGATTTATATAGTCTTTTTTATTTATTTTCTTAAGTATATTATTAATAAGTAATTTTATTAATATAAGTAAACTTAGATAATCTCTATATATTAGTTAATATAAAAATAGCTATAGGTAGACTTAATACTTAGATAGTTAAGCTATTAAACTAGATATATATACTTTTAGAAGCTTTTTACCTTTTTATAGTAATAGAAAAGCTTTTCTATATAAGATAATATAAAAGTTAAACTAAAGTTTATTACTATTAAAATAATAATTTTAAATTTAAGTATTAGTATACTAAGATTATATAAGCTACTAAAAAATACTAAATAATTACTAGGGCTAAGTTTATAGAGCTAAAATAGTTTATTTATAAAATTATACTATAGTTCTACTATAAGCTTAATACTTTCTTATATAATAAGTAATTAAGATTATACTATAAAAGAATAACTAAAAAGCTAGCCTTATAAAGGAACCTAAAGGTTTATATATTATCTAGTATTTACTTTTAAAGCATATAAAAGCTTTAAGAATATTTAGATATTTTTATAATTATTATTTTTATTATTATACTTAATAATAATCTAAGGAATAATTTTATTTATTATTTTATTTTAATATAGTATAATTATTAATTAGAAAAGTAATAAAAGACTATAAATAGTAAAAAAAATATAAACTAAAAGCTAATAATAAATAGAAACTCTAAAAATATAAAAAATAGAGCAAAATATAAAAAAAAGCACTAATAATTAGTAGGTTTATAGAAAAGCCTTATATAATTATTGCCTAAGCTATAGGAAGAATAAAGTAAGAATAAATATAATAGTAAAGGTACCCTATAAGAGATTAATTATAAAAATAAGATCTAAATTTATTATTATAAATAATTAATTATTATTATTATATATCTTAAAGACCAATTATCCAATAAGAGCTAGTAGTTTTATATTATAATTAAAATACTATAAACTAATACTAAACTAATAGCTATAACACTATATAATTAATAGATTTATGTATAAAATCTTAAAGATATATAGTAGGGCGGATAAAATTCCGAGGAATTACTGAACCTACCCATGCCCTTATTATAACATATAAACTTTAATACCTAATTTCATAGCCAAATAAGATCTAACTTCTTTATTAAATATATTAATAGATTGATTAAAGGGAGTGCTTTTTTAGAGTATATATTAATATTTGGTATACTAGCTATTTATATTAATAATAACTTATAGCTAGGTTTTTATTAATTTATATAAATTGGTTATAATCCCGCTTTTAATACTATTCTAAGCTTTAGTAGTAGCTTTTTATAGTAGCTACTTAGTCTTATTAGTTTAAAGTATATTATTAAGCTTTAGATATATTTTTATTATTCTCTTTTTAACTAAGGGCTAGATATTTTCTATGGGATTAAGATTAGGGCTATAAGAAGGGAAATTAATAATATTAATTCTATCCTTTTTAGCTTATTTATATAGCTAATTTTAGATTATATATAAAGTATATATAAAAGTATTATCTTAGATAAAGATATTATTAGATTAAACTATTATTAGGAGGTTTTTTTTAAGGTAAGCTTAGATATAGTAGCTTATAATACTTTCTTAGGATACCTTAGGTTTATTATAAAGGGGCACTAAAGGGGATTGCTTTAAGCTTTTAAATTTACCTTAAAATATTTATAAATAGTATAATAATTTCTCTTAAGATTATATATTTTTAAAATAAAGATATTCTCTTTAAATTATTATTAATTATAAAGAAATAAAAGAGTATTTAAGATAAACCTTATAATAAAGAACCTGCTTTTATTTTTCCCCTTAATCTCTTAAATGTTTTTTTTTTAAAAAAAAAACCCCTTTTAAACTATTTAACTTAATCTATAAGTAGGATATCTCTTTATATAGTATTTTTTACTAGTTAAATTTTACAAGGAGCAATAGGAGCTTTTTATTATAATTATTCTAATTATAATTATTTGCCTATAAAAACCCTAACAGGGAAAAATAACTAATTATAATAACTCTTTTACCTATTCCCTAGGCCGGGAGCTGGTGCGGGGAATTGAGCCCTGGTCTCTGTGAAAAACACAGCGTGCTAACCACTGCACTACACCACCCTTAATCTCTTATAATTATAATCTTATCTATAAAAATCTAATACTTTTAATATTAAAAATAAATATTAATATACTTATTTATAAATATAAGCCTTTAAGTTATTATTTCTAGTATTAATTTTAGCTATTATAGTATCTTTTAGTATTAAATATTTTCTTTTTTAAGGTATTAATTTAATATTAAAATTAAATAATAAAAATTTACATTTTAAGTAATTTATAACTCTAAATAATAAGATTTATCCTAATAATTTAAAATATATATCTTTTATTATATATACTAAATATATATAGTTACCTTAGGTAAGAGCAGTCTTTAGTATTCCTTTAATATATATATTATTTAATAATAGAGTAAATAGCTTAGTTAAAAATCCCTTTATTAGTGCTAATCCTATGTATTATATGCTAATATTTATATATTATTCTAATTCTTATTCTTTTATAAGGCGAATGATTATAAATAGAAGTTATTTGGTATATTATTTATTAACCTATTTAGGTTTAAAGAAGGGGCATATTTTTAGTTATATTGGTGTTAAGGTGAGGGGTTTGGGTACTCCTTGGAACTTTCGCTGCCCTACTATACTAAAGAGATCAGCTAAAAAACTCAGATGGAAGGAAAGGAATACTAGATCTATATTAATAAGGGAGAGCAATCCTAACTAAATAGCTATTATTAAAATATTTATACCACCATAGTATATATAAATAACATTTATAGTAATATAAATACTATATATAAAAAAAGATAATATTATCTATAGTCTAATTAAGAAATAGTGCTTAATAATATAATAATAGTAAGTATTCTTTAATAAAAATACCTAAATAGATCTCTTTAGATAGGTTATAAGTAGTATTATATATACTAATAAAAATATAATAATAAAGATACTATAGAGAATAATTATATACTAAATAGCAAGCTTTATAGGGAATATTGGAAAAAGAATTAGAAAGGGGAAAATATTAAATATAATAGAACTAAGATATCTTAACTTATCTAAATAAAAATATAACTTATAACTAAAAATAATATTTATTTATATACTAGAAAAATTAATTACTAGAAAATTTATATATTTTTAGCTATATAAGGTTTAGGATATACTTAATAATCAAGTTAAGTATTACTTAGTATATCCCTAGTTATAATATATATCCAATCCCTACTATATTTATTTATTAGTATATTAAAATATACTAATTCTAATTATTAGCTATCTTTTTATTATATTATATTTCTATTAAAGAAAGCTTTATAATTTTTATTTTATATTATTTTTAGGCTTCTAAGGTAATTATAAGTATAAGAATAATTATATTATAGGATTTAAAAGTCTAAAGATTTAATATACTCCTTAGTAAGACTATTTTATTAAGCTGTTCCTCTTCTTAGGAGGATATAAATCTCTTTTATATCTTAATATAATAAATACTATAAAGAAAAGCTTTATATAATTATATTAACTTTTAATTTATATTTAATAATTATATTAAAAGAAAACTTAAATTTTAATATTATTAGAATATAAATAGATAATATAATTAAAATATTAGATAAAGTATTTTTATAGATAGAAAAGGAATAGTTCCTCTAAGTATTATTTAAAGCTAAGCTAAAGAGTTAATTATATTCAGTTATTTTTCCTTACTAGGGTTTTTATAGGCAAATAATTATAATTAGAAAATTGTATAAAAAAGCTCCTATTACGCCTTGTAAAATTTAACTAAATGCTAAATAAAAAGTATCCTATTTATATATTGGTTAAGTTAAGTAGTTAAAAAGGGGTTTTTTTTTTAAAAAAAAGTTTTACTAAGAACTTAAGTATAATAAAGTAATAATATATAGAATAATAAGCAAAAGAAATATATATTATATTAATATACTAACTAAAAGTATATTTTAACCTATTAGCTATAGTATAGTACTAGAACCCTAATATAAATTATATTAAGGCACTAAACTAATAATTTTAGTAATAAACAGATAAATTTAATTATAGCTTAATATTTATCCTACTTAACTTTTTTATAGTAAAACTATTTATATTTATTAATAATATATTTATAAATAATAATAATTTTTCTTTATAACTTAGATTTATTATTATTCTTACTAATAAATAATAATATTATTTACTATAGCTTAATTAAATACTAAAGAATTATATAGAGCATCCTAGTATTAAAAATCTATAATATAATTATCAAGGTATAAAAGTGATTTATATCCCCCTAAGAAAAGAAACAGCTTAATAAGATAATAATATTAAAAAGTATATTAAACCTTTAGACTTTTAAATCCTATAATATAATTATTCTTATACTTATAATTACCTTAGAAGCCTAAAAATAATATAAAATAAAAACTATAAAGCTTTCTCTAATAGAAATATAATATAATAAAAAGATAGCTAATAACTAAAATTAATATATTTTAATATACTAATAAATATATTTATAAATAATATTAATTAAAATATTTATATTCTAATATTATCTTATTTATAAAAATAATACTTCTTTTAAATCTAATTTTATATATAAATATATATATTAAGAGATCTAAGCTATTAATATCTAGCCTAAGAAATCTAATAATAAATTTATTAATAAAATAAAAGATAAATTATACCTAAGTAATAATCTAATTATTAGAATTAAAATTAAGTTTATTTTATAGGAGCTTAAATTACTTTAAAAAAAGGATTTTAATTATAATAATATTAATTTTATTAAATAATAATAAAGGCTAATAAAATTAATATTAAAGTATTTTAATATATAATTTAGAATTAGCTTAAGTTTTTATAAAAAAAGATTCTTAGAGAATCTAAAAATATATAATAATTAGCTTAATAATATAAAATAATATATAAGGAAATAGAGATTTTAGAATCTATAAATTACTATAGGATTATAATATAATTAAAATATAATAAGTTTATTATATATATATATCTATAGAAATATTATAATATTTTACTCTAATAATTAGAAAGAATTACCTTTTAAGTTAATATTATCTTAAAGCTATTTATAAAGTATAAAAAATATAATATTATTTATTTAAAAAAGCTTAATAAATTATTATTTTAAGCTATTAAAAAGTAAAATTTGGTTTTTATTTTTTTTAAAAAAAACCATTTTTAACTGCTTAACTTAACCTATAAATAGGATATATCTTTATATAGCATTTATTACTAGTTAAATTTTACAAGGAGTAGTAGGAGCTTTTTAATACAATTTTCTAGTTATAATTATTGCCTATAAAACCCCTAGAAGGGAAAAATAACTAGTTATAATTAACTCTTTACCTATTCCCTAGGCTGGGGGCTATTATAGGGAATTAAACCCTAGTCTCTATAAAAAACACAATATGATAACTACTATATTATACTATCTAAAAAGTAAGATTATATATAATTTTACTATAATATATTCTTCTTTATAAATAATATATAAATATTTATAATAAATAATAAAAAATAAAAATATTTTAGCTATAATAATTATAACTAGGACTATTAAGTCTATTATTACTATACACTAAGTATAAATAGTTATATTAATTATTATTTAATAATATATTTTTAAATATAATAAGAAAATTAATACTAAGAATAATTTTAAAACTAAAAAATAAACCCTCTATAATAAGAATTATAATATATAATAGAATTTAAATTATATATTCTAATAAGCTATAAATCTAATAAATTAATATCTATTATTAATATAAAGCTATTATAAAAAAAGAAACACACTAAAAAATATATTTAAATATTTATATAACTTTTATTCTTAAGATTACTATTAATCCCTATTAAAATTATTACTTAAATAGGTCTAGCAAGAATATTTTTGCTTTTAGCGTCTCCACCGTTACATCAGAATTACGGTAATCTCGAGAAAAGATCAGGCCCTTAGTTCTTCTAGGCCGATTGGTTGGAAAGCTGGCCCATCGGTATATGTCCGAATCTAGCTTCATTATTTGACTACAATGAACCTTCTCTAAGACTTTTTTTAGAATAGCCATGACAAACTTTTACCCGCCTTTGTAGGGGGTGGTTGTCTGGAATCTAACCTGGTTGATGTCTTTCTTTTCAAGTTATGTTGCCCCGCCATGTTCGGCCTCTCTACCGAAGTGTATCGAGGTACAGATCCAGCCTTGGCTATTTGTAAAAATATAAAAGCTTCCATAGAGTAGGAAAAGAAACGTTAGCAGAGTGATGTGTGTGTTGCTACGGTTTCTTCTTTTATATTATGAGGTTATGATCGAAGCATAACAGTTGCTATAGTATAGCTGCAGATTCATCATCCCAGTCTTGTAGTAAAAGTATTAATTTGTGACCATAAAAAAAAGCCATCTGCCTTTCATGATCCGCTAGGTTGAGGTAATGCTATTTTTCAAATTACAGTAAAAAAAACCAAAATTCCAATTTCAGAAGGGGGAAAAAATAGACCATAAAAGAAAACAACTTCATTTCATGCAAACTTCCGGGTGAACATTCTGCATATGTTTTTCCATCCAGGTCAGCTGAGTATATCGCTTTGAACAATAAGAGCAAATATATAATCGCCGAATATCAGATCCAGTCTCGTTTCCCAGATACATCTGATTCCCTTGCCCATTAGCAAACGGCGAACCTGGAGGTCGGGCACTAGGTGGCGTGATTTGACTCGGTGCCGGGTGTGGCGGGGCACTCGAAGGAGAGTGATGAAAGAGATAAGGCACTGGTCCTGTGGGCAGCTTCGGTATCGTTATGGGAGGAAGTGTGACTGTCGGTTGTCCAGAGCCCGGCCCTCGGCTTTGAGGATTAGGTAATGAAGGGCTGGCCAATGGAGGCTGAGGGTAGTTGTGTGGATTATTGGCGTTGGGAGGGGCAGTGCTAAGACTTGACAGTTGGTAGGTTGATGGCGCTGTAGAAACACCCATATTGAGATCCCGGGGAATGGGGAGCATCACACTCGCCCTTCGGAGAGGAGGAGGCGGAGGCCACGACTGCTGCCCTGGTGGGATAGTTGATGCGGTGCTTGGCGTCGAGTTTGATGAAAGTGGGCGCTCTTGATGTGGTGAGGATGATGAAGTATTGGTGGGAGGCTGGCTTTGCGATTGATTACGGAGTCTCTCGGTTTTGCGTTCTTTCATCAATGCCATCAAATCGTCGGGGATCCATGTGTCTCTAATATGTTGGGCTGCCTCAGGGGTGCCACTGCTAGACATTGCCTGCGGAGCCGCTTCTGGGGTACTCTTTGGTGTCGAGCCCATTTGTTGAGATTTGTACCACTCGTTTATCCGGAGGCAGTCGGCGGCTGTTTTCATCAAGCCTTGATTTCTCTGCACTATTTCGCTTTCATCCGGGACCGCCTCGACTGAAACAGGCTGATATTTTGTAGGGACATGGACCGAGATTGGGGCGGGTGATCCACGGCCACTTGTCAGAGGCACACTGGTACTAGTTTTGGGATCATCTCCGATTAGGGAAGTTTCGTCAAAATCCAAACAATCGCTTATTGGGGAACTGCTGCTAATGGTCACAATATCGACTTGTTCCAGGTTCTGTTCGTTTTGGAGGTCGTCGGTGTCCTTACGGGGAAGGGATTTTTCGCTCAGTTGTAACTCCGGCCCTGTTTCTGTAGCCGTTTCTTCGGGTGGTGGAACTAGCATTTTTTCTTCATTTGGTTGATTCTCCTGGTTGCTCGAATCAGGGGGCTTCACAACTTCTTCTTCCTGATTATGGCTCAGTGGTGGAGCCTCAGCTGTGTCGGTAGTGGGATCTGGTGTTTTCTCCCTAGGTCGTTGCTCGGGTTCTGTCTCTTGGGTATCCTTGGGTGCAACATCTCGATTTCCCTTCTCCCGTGCATTAAAAAACCGAAGCGCTGATTGATAGTTTGGGATGAGCTTGAAGCTCTTGTCCCGAACATTACCAAGCTCAAGGTCGTCAGCAGATACCCAACCAACTGCGCTCTTGCTTGGAAAATCCAAGCCGTCAAAATACATGACGGGAAACTGCCGTTTCGTCACCAAGTCTCCTCCATCTTTGTATCCATCTTTCCAGTCCAGGACACCAGTGTGGGGGCTGTACACGTAACACGACGGGAGCTGTTCCGTAAGACCCAGGTCTTGGATGGTGCCTGATAGCCCAATGTCAACCGACCGATCAGTGGCAACTCCGGGCAGAACTAGGACGGCATGCCAAGCCTTATCCTTTGGCCAGTATGCGCGGTAAATGTCGCCAGGGACTGGGTCGGTAATTCCCTCAAATTTCTTACGATGACGCTGACTGCTGATTCCGTGCCTTCCAACTGGTGCTTCTGGTTCTTGGGGAGTTTGTTCAGGAGTCAAGGGGATTTCGATAGAGTCAGTAGTCTTGTCTTTTGTGCTCTGAGTCATCTTTGGAGGCTCATATCCATTTCGAAATGCCTCCCGGGTTGCCTTGTTGTTCTTTTCTGCAAGTTTGGCATTGCAGTTCAAGACATGAACTCCGAGGTGCTCTATGACCAAGTCGCGCGTCTTGGCCAGCTTCCCGTGGGCTCTGCCGTTGAGGTGTTTTCCGCCCGCCATCAAGGGGTTGTCTTTAAAGGTAAGACCGTGCTTATCGCAGCGGACAATGTACCATTCATTATTGTAGCTTACCATGATATACTTTATGGATGCCTTGCCGTTTTGAAATACATCCTCAAACTCAATGGTTCTTTCAAGATTGTCAAAAACTCCTTTCTCAGTCCGGGAACGTTTCCGTATACTATCAAAACTTGATTCTGTGGGTGCTCGTCTTTTTCTCTGGTGATATTAGTATAGAAATAAAAGCCGAGAAAAGAGAATGAAACAAAACTTTGCACTCACTGTTGCATACGAGCTGATGGGTGCAGCTTGATCTTGTGCGACATCTGATTGATGCACATCGTCCTCTTCGGGCTCAACATCAAGCTGGGTTTCCTTGGTTTCTTGGGTGGATGCTTGAGATTCCTGAATCGTTGTGGCAACTGTTGTAGCATCCGTTGCTGCATCAGTTGAGGCATCAGTGGAGGAAACATGGCCTTCATCGGCATTCTTGGGAGGTAGTTCCAGCACCTCCAAGACGAAAGAACGCCCCACAACATTAATCATATCAATGCAGAGCTTCCTGAGATTTCTATTAATCGCCATCTTGTATGCCTCAACCTCTTTATCGATAGTTTCGGCATGTTTTCGTTCCAGCTCATTTATCTCACCACCAATCCTCAATGTGGCGTTCTCAGCAGACTCCATGCCTTGTTGGGGAGTAGGTTGAGATAGTACCTGCGCCCATATCTGATGGACGCTATTCCTAAGTGCCGCGACTTGCTCTCGGTGTAGAACATGGGGGGACTTGATAGCATCAACCTGGTGGCTTGCCTGGGCTACACACTCTCCCAGCTCTCTGATTTGGCGCAGAGACGCTGGCGGGTCTGGCTCAACCATGACCAAAGTGAGTAAAAGGACCCAGGGAATTATGTTATGTCGAAATATTTATGAAATCAAACCGTTAATGCAGGTCTCTCAGGACTGGCTTTATTCAGCACAATGCTCACTTGGCTGCAGAGAAGCAAAGCAGGTGATGTGAGAGTGAAAAGTGCGACCGCGTTGGGCAGACCTGGAACTGGGTGAAAAGAAGAGGGCAATACAATTGTTTTGCTGTTGGTTGGTAACACCGAACTACTCCATCAGCCCATGGCCCGTAATTGGTCGCATCAACATGGATGTTGTTGCCGCCACAGCGCCTTGGACACTCTGGTCGCCCCAATCGAGAACACTGATGCTTGTTCACAGTGCGCAAGAAGGTCTACTGGGAGGGATAGATAGTTCATCCTCGTTATAGCAGCACTAATGGTTGGTGGGACCAACAGGGAGGAGCCCCTGATGTTAGGCTTAGCCAATCCCGTTCTTGGGCTTGTTAGGGCTTAAAAGAGGGGTTAATTCAGTTTCTTGTGTGATGGCAATTGCAGTTATGGGCATTTCTCGTACGTCCGGCTTATTCACGGTTTATACATGGGTCATGTCTCGGTTGTGCCTCCTTGCCATTATCTTGCATGGTCTTTAAATTGCGAGCCTGGCCCACGCCGGTCGCTGTCATCGTGCCCTGGCCATCTGTTCCCAGCCTGTGTTGGTTCAGATCCTCCTCAGTGCCCCCACATGGCGCCGAAATTTACAAGGAGAAATGAGCGGAGTGTAGCGCGGATCGTGGTCTCAGAAGATCACACACCCTACACAGTACACTCGTGTATGCATCCGTCGACCAACATATACTGTACGGGGACCTTTACGCGAAATGGCGCCCACCAGCAGGGATCAGAGGTGTAGGGGGTTAGCTAATGAGAGGCTTCCTCCCAGGGCATGGTTAGCCATTTTTAGCTGTCCCAGGATGACGCGTGGTGGCTCAGGTTCAGTGGAGCCAGATCGGTGTACACCAATTGAGCTTCTTGGGTAAATGCGAGAAAAGAGACAAGAACAGTCAACATCCAATAGGTTATTGGTTAATTATTACGCTTACAGCATCATAAATTTTATCTCTTAAGAGACGGCAGTCACAACCGAACATCTTCTCGTCTATCTTGGCAACGTGCGTCACCCTGAAAAGTCACCTCCAGAATCTTGGCATGTTGGCTTAACACGGATGATAAAAGACGCAATCCGTCGTTGGTTGTCGTGCCACAACCTTCAATCGGCCCCAAGTATGGATCTTGTATACGAGGGAATGTCTTATGAAAATCCATAGGTGGCAATGTAGACTGTCTCATACTTTACTTGTCTCTGCAAGTTTCGGTCGCCGTTTCTGAGTCTCAATCCGGCACAAAAGCCCCGAATAAATATTAAAGGGAACCCCTTCATCAGCGCTCAGCTGCATGGTACAAGTCAAAGAAGCCATCATGTTCTATTTATCAACTAACAGTGAGAAACTTTATCCGTCCAGAAAAAACACGACGGATTTAGCAAGCGATGCAACACGAAATGTGATTAATCAAATCCTCATCACCGTAACAGGTTGCAATGAAGCAATCCGCTATTCTCATCCACGCTTTCTAAGCAGCAATGTCTAGACGAATCAATTTGAATTAACCTTGTTCTAGTGGTACTCGGCGCAACCTACGGAGTAGTGAAGTCATGCTTCTTACTTGAAACGAGATTTCACGACAGTGCGCTACTCTTTTTTATACTCCTTCCAGTTAGTCCCCAAAGTAAGCAATCAACAACCAACAGCCAGCAGAACTGCTTCATTCTAGGCCCTATTAAGCCAAGCGTAGGCCGAGGCTGTATTGGTAGATCACAAAGACTCCAACCTCTAATGCGCAAGATACAGAAACATAGGCTAGTTTTCAGATGCGTGCAAGTATATTTCCAAATGCTCCCGTGCGTCATTCGTCACATCTTTCCATTGGAATATGCGGCTTGCCTTGATTGTAAGTAAGGGGATATCCAAAAGAGTGCATGCAATTTGTGAGATAATATTGGCGCAGTACATTGCTGGAATGTATCAATCAGTCTCACTGCAGCTTTTTGGGCGATGAACAAATAGTTGACAAAGTGCAGCACCAACCGCAGGGTAAAAATTACATTATATCACATCTTTCTATACCATAGTTGTATCTTCAGCCGCAGAATTCCGAGTTGCTTTGTCGCCCCAATTGGGATCGATTTGCCCCAAGTTCGATTCCGTATAAGCATCCGCGACAGACTTGTTTTGTTGAAACAGGCTTACCACAACGGCATAGAACGTAATCTCTACGAAGAAATAAAATATCACAGCCATATATACTCCCGTCCCATGCAAATCAGCTACTTGGCCGGTTAGAGGAGGAACACGAGCACCCCCAATAATGGTACCGACAATAGACGCAGATCCACGCTTGGCGCGGCGGCCCAACCCTCTCATGCCTACAGCCACAGTGGTTGAAAGGAAATGGATTCAGAGAATATCGCTACATAGAGCATCGTCACTCCGATATTGCCGCATTGCGCCAGGTAAGGGGCAATGAATACGATGCACTTGGCTGGGTTATGCCACAGACCATAGCAGAATCCTCAGAGATAGAATAGGATTGTGACTAGCCCAATCATAAATACGGACTGTTGTAGCGTCTTTCGGTTACACGGGTGGTACGGTCATTTAGGTCACGCGGGGAGTGCTTGCGCCAGAAAGATTTTCCTAGCATTTCGCATCCATGGTCTTTTCATTCAAAACTTACCAACAACCAAACCCAAGTGCCATTTGAGAGCCAACAGAACTCTTGGGACTCCCTTTATATCTCCCCTGCAACCTATTTCCACGACATTAACCTGCCCCAGCTGCGACCTGACTCCAGGCTATACTATAATTGTGCATCCCAATCTGAGAATATGTGGCATCCATGACAGAAAAATCGATGCTAAGGATAAATTGGAGCAATCAACAGATCAGAAATAGCATAATAATTACCAGCGAATGGCATCCTTGCTCTGTCCTGATTCCCCTGCCCCCACAACTCCCTTTCCCCCGCATTTGCCCAGAAACTAAACTATATAGGGGGTCGTATCTTGGGTTAAAGAACCGATGGGTATTTAATTTGACATCGCCTTGTTCTGCTGAACTTTGTTCTTGTCCCTTGTTTGAGAATCATTTGTTAGCAAATCCTGCCCATCTTGCAATATTCGCGTTTCACTCCTGTGGGCGTAGCCCTCATTCGAACAGCAAAGTCCAAGAGAGCTCCCTAGGATTGCGTCAATAAACTCGATCCTTGCAGTCCAACCAACCTTAGAACATGAAAGTGGCTATGTACAGCAAGAAAGGTGGCCATCGGATTCTTTCCCGGAAACAGGGGCCTTGATGCGTCAGGATCAGGCCTCAACATATCAGTCCTATGATGATGCTGCTGCCTCACCTGCATTAGTCGTACCTCCAAATTTAGGGGGCCAAGGATAAATGGAAGATTTGAGGGCCGAAATCCCTCAAGCTGCGATGACCACAGCGACATAAATTACTCCTCCTCTATCAGTCGAGGCATCGAGACAAACCCTAGTCCGCCAACATTGCGCAATCTGCCCTCAGTCCCGCCAAATGAATGTCGATGTACATTCCTGAACCCCATTCTCCCACTTTTGCACAATATAATATCCAACCAAATAGCTTGTGAGCTCCTGGACATTTATTTGACTGACCCCGATAGCTCTCTATTTCGTAATTCGTCTCCATACATTCTCAGTCGGATATTCCGCAAAAAGTCCATCATAGATTCAGCAAATCCACGAGTGACCACTCCCGCATTACTGGAAATAATCCTGTGGACAGTAGCTCAAACAGCAGACATCATCACTCTCAGGGCCCCCGGTGCCAGAACTTGGATTACCAACAAATCATACAAGCTAACAGTCACTCTTATGTCTAGCAGGGACCCAGACAAGTGGAGAAGAGTTGAAGGTAAAATGACCTCGATGTATGCCTTTGGGATCGCGACTAGCCTTGAATCAGGTGGCTTAAGCTTCGAAGAAGATGTATTGCTGTCCGAAATACCCGAACCAATGCCTACTACAACCGCTACCAACGAGCCCGCCGACTTGGTCGACGATGTATTGACATTTATTTTGTTCACCATTGCAGTGTCCGCTGGAGATTTCATGTCAGACACTCCTAAATGGTGGTCACAGGCGATCAGGCTGGCTTCCGCTCTCTGGTTAAATGAAGAAGATGCCCACCACCCATCGTCTCATCCTCCATGCTCGAATGTTCTCTGCACATGCTGCAACACGCAAAACTACATGACTCAAATGCAGTACGAGAAAATAGAAGAACGTGGGCGGGTTTTTTGGTTGTTGTTTAGTCTAGATTTCCATCTCGCCTTGTCCTTTAATAGAGCGCTCTCCATCCCAGATTGTTCTTGTCAGGTTTACGGTAAGCTTCGTTGGGCTCTTGGCTGATTTTGAATCCAACTATCATCACCAGCTCCACTTCCCGAGGTCATGTGAGAAAATCTGGATGAGATGAGGCCAGAAGACTTGCCGGCACGAACCACGACTCCGCCGACGACCATCCCAGGAACAAGTTATTTCGAGTATTTTCTGCCTTTAATGGTGATTCTCGGCGATATTATCGAGATGCACCGGAGGAAGCAACATCCGAGGCATGGGAACTTCGATGTCACACATTCCATCGTCTCAGTCAAAGAGCTATTGTTAGCGTACGAGACTAGTTTGCAGAAGCTGAGCAGTGAGCCCTCACTCGATGGCACTGAGCCCTTTCCGCCAATGACTCAGAATATTTGGGCCACTACTCACTCAGCAACAGGTGTGGAACAGTCGCCGGGATTACTACCGAGGTGGATGAACAAAGACCAAAGCCGGCAACGCCTAGTAATTGCCTACAGCACGCACATCTTACACGTATAGCATGTGCTACTGTACGGGAAATCGGATGCTATGTCTATGCTAGATAATGAAGATGGCTTGATCATGTTGCTTAGTTCCAACGAAGGCGCTGCACATGCCATCACAGCCTCGCAGTCCGTTTCGGCGATACTTGCCATTGACCCCGAGCTGACATTCATGCCGTATCTTTTTGGTGTATATCTTCTGCAGGGGAGCTATATTCTCTTACTGCTTGCAGACTGCATGCCACAGCTAGGCCCCAAAAAGTCGGTTGAAGAAGCTTGTGAGATCATAATTCGTGCCCATGAGGTTTGTGTTGTCACACTCAATACCGAATTTCAGGTAAGCCCAGCCCAAAAACAAAAACAAAAAATTGATAGATTCATCAAACATTTTCTGTGATTTTCATCGATGGATAGTAACAAATAGGTGCAGAGGAGTTTTGGCAAAGTTATAAGATCGACTTTGTTCAGCATCCGTAACGCGATAACAGCGGACTGGAATGAAGACAACAATCGCCGCGCAGCACTGTCCCTCTACCAATGGACAAGAGGGGCAAAGGGCTTGGCACTCTAAGCTAGGTCACCAAAAGGAGTTTAGACCCGGCCAAAAAGAGCCAATTGAGGATGGATGCGAGAGTGCCAGCATATGCAGAGAATGTGTAAAGTACCCCGCGGGGATGCGGAATGGAGGAGAAAGTTACCTGAACCACCCGCATGTGACGCCGAGAGGCAGTATTGCGAATTCTCATCCAGACAAAATCATAGCTGCAGTTTCAAGCCCGGTTTAGGCTTGGCGTATTCCCCCACCTGTCAAAATTGCCCTTGCAGCGAATAAAACATGGATGGATCTGCCATTTGTATGTTCAGAAGTGCAGCTGTCAGTAAGCATTATGCCCGACAATAAAGACTTGCATATCTCAGCTAGAAAAGTGGGGGTTTACTCGGCAACTTCTACCGCTTATTCTCGCAATAAGCTCAGTAAAGGTTTTCCCTATGTTTTACTCTCATGGAAGCTAAAGCTACCCTGTAGGGGGCGGCCATTCAGCGTAATGACCTGAGTAAATACAAATTCTTTGCATTTATTTTGATATTTGGCGTCTTGGGATAGATTTACAGATTAATCTACGGAGGGATGATAATTAATGGGTGAGAAATTGCCCCTGTTTGGTATTGCTCTGAGTCAATCCTGAAACATTGTCAGATGCGGGTGGCTGCCACACTCTCGCTGATTAGGTAGGTAGTTCTCGGGGATTGTCGGACATGGGCCTCGAATGATGGATATTTGCCGTTGCGCCGTGTTGCCGTATCTGCGACAATTAGTTGCTGGCAATCATAGACGTCATGCTACGCTAGCGGCGTGGGCGACATCCGAGAACTGTCATACAAAAAGACGATCGTCCCTTTGTGGACCGGTAGACCCTCGTTATATTATCATCACCAGAACGTATTGAGGGGGAGCGTGGGGAAACTAATACAAGTGGACCGCATTCGGCCATTGAGAGTGGCCGTTGATGGGCGAGTTGGCTGGGCGCCGTTGCGAACTGAAGAGGAACAAGGCCCGGGATCCCGCAGAGGGTGCCAGGCGCATGGGTGCGCACCAATGGGATCGCAATGGCGGCTGAAGTCAGGGTATACATGGGCTGAACCAAGGCAAAACCAAGGAACGGAAAAGCTCTAGAACATGCTCGCAACGCGCCACGACGGGCGGAGAGTCCACCATGAAGCCCGGGTACCCAGTCGTCACCCAGCGAGATCCTCTTTTCCAGGCCAGCTGACGTGACCGGACCTTTATTGCAACTGGGCGAGGCATGTTTTGGCTCAACATCGGTAGAAAGTGTCCTTGCACCCCGGTGGATATGATTGCAATGCTCTGGGCCATATAAGAGGCCACCGCAGCCGCAGCCGGCGTCGTCTGCCTTTATTCTTGTCTAGTAAGTCATTCTGATAAGTCTACTTTAACTGTTCACCATGGCTCCCACCGACGTGAACGCCGTCCTGTCCAAGTTGACCCTCGAGGAGAAGGTTGGCGGCCTTGGCAATTGCCTCTCACCAAACCCGTGGTCACTAGACTAACTTGTACGCCTGTAGATTTCTCTCCTCGCCGGTTTCGACTTTTGGGAGACTGTCCCAATTGCCGAGAAGGGCGTCCCTGCGCTCAAGGTTAGTAATGCAGCGACTCCCCTGATGGCGATCCAGCGCTCACGCCTCACAGACCAGTGATGGCCCCAACGGTGCCCGTGGTGCTACTTTCTCGGGCGGCATCACGGCAGCTTGTTTCCCTGCCGCCTCCAGCGTCGCCTGTACCTTTGACGTCGATCTCGCCCACCGCATCGGTGTTGGCTTGGGAGAGGAGACCTTGACCAAGGGCGCAAGATGTCTCCTTGGTCCCACCATGTGCGCCCACCGCCACCCCCTCGGCGGCCGCAACTTTGAGAGTTTCTCTGAGGATCCCTTCCTGGCCGGAAAGCTCGCTTCTCAGAATGTCCAGGGTATCCAGTCTACCGGCGTCTCGGCCACCATCAAGCACTTTGCTGCCAATGAGCAGGAGACTCAGCGTCTCCACGTCGACGAGATTGTCAGCGAGCGTGCCCTCCGTGAGATTTACCTCAAGCCCTTCGAGTTTGCTGTCAAGGAGGCCAAGCCCGGTGCCGTTATGACTGCCTACAACAAGGTCAACGGCTACCACGCTGACGAGCACCCCTTCCTCCTGAAGCAGGTGCTGCGAGGTGAATGGGGTTGGGAAGGCCTCATCATGAGCGACTGGGGTGGCACCAACTCCACCGCCGAGTCCCTCAACGCCGGCCTGGACCTCGAAATGCCCGGTCCTACCCGCTGGAGGAAGACTGACCAGGTTCTTGAGGCTATCAAGACCGGCAAGGTCACCGAGGAGACCATCAACGACCGTGCTCTACACATCCTCAAGTTCCTGGAGCGCGAGAACTGCTTCGCCGACCCTACTATTCCCGAGGAGAAGGCTATCAACAAGCCCGAGCACCAGGCCCTGATCCGTGAGGCTGGTGCCAAGGGTATGGTCCTCCTGAAGAACGAAGGTGGTCTCCTGCCCCTCACCAAGGAGAAGGCCCGCGGAAAGAAGATTGCTATCCTCGGTCTCGCCAAGGAGGCTCTGGCTCACGGTGGTGGAAGTGCTTCCGTCAACAGCCACTACAAGATTTCTCCCTGGGAGGGTCTGACCAAAGCTTTCGAGGGCGAGAACGTCGAGTTTAGCTATGCCAAGGGTGCCCAGACCTTCCGTCAGATGCCTGTCATCAAGGAGCATGTCGTCGGTGCTGATGGCAACCCTGGCTGGACATGGCGAACCTACGACTTTGGCAGCTCTGAGCCCGATAAAGTCGTCCACGGCCATCCCGGCTCCGAGGTCTCCCTGTTGAACAGCATGGCGGTCTTCAACAAGTCGAGTGAGCTCGAAGGTACTTTCACCTCCCCTGAAACTACCACTTACTATTTCACCATGACCGGTCTTGGCCCCTCCAAGGTCACCATCAATGGTGACATTCTCTACGAGCAAAAGGACAACATCTCCGACTCCATGGGCTTCTTGCTGGGTGGAGTTGCTGCCCCTATTGTCAAGTTTGATCTGGAGTCTGGTAAGCAGTACAAGTTCATCATCACCAGCCGCCCCCCTGCTCCAGTGGAGGGCCAGGACCTTGGTATCCTCGAGGGAAAGACTGGTGTCCGCCTGGACAGCATGTCTGCTGCCGAGTACGAGAAGGATATTACTATCGAGGCCATCGAGCTCGCCAAGGCTGCCGACTATGCCATCGTCTTCACCGGCCACGAGACATGGTGGGAGACCGAGGGCCAGGACCAGCAGAGCTTCAACCTCCCCAAGGATGGTAGCCAGGACCGCCTCGTTGCTGGCGTTGCCGCCGTCAACCCCAACACTATCGTCGTCAACTCGACTGGTGTGGCCATTGCCATGCCCTGGCTCGACCAGATCAAGTCCCTGGTCCAGGCCTGGTTCCCTGGCCAGGAAGCCGGAAACTCCATCGCCGATGTCATCACTGGTGCCCAGAACCCCGAGGGTCACCTCACAGCCACTTTCCCCAAGCGCATCGAGGACTGCCCTGCCTACGGCAACTTCCCCGGCGAGTACGAGGGCCGCCAGCTTGTCGTCAAGTACGCCGAGGGTGTCTTTATCGGCTACAGGCACTTTGACCGCTTGCCCGCCGACAAGGTCAACTTCCCCTTCGGTTTCGGTTTGTCGTACACAACCTTTGGCTACTCTGACATTGCCATTAAGGAGACTAGTGCCGACCAGTGGACCGTCAGCATCAAGGTGTCCAACACTGGCTCCGTCAAGGGAGCTGTTGCGGTCCAGACCTACGTCGGAAACACCAAGACCTCACCAGAGAACCCCATCAAGGTGCTTGCCAGCTTCAAGAAGGTCACCCTCGAGCCTGGCAGCTCCGCCACTGTTGAGCTTCCTGTGCATGGCCGGGATATCTCATTCTGGAGCGAAGAGAAGCAGAAGTGGGTGCTTGAGAGCGGCGAGTACAACTTTAGCATCGGCAAGAATGCGGCCGAGCAGGTGGCTACCGCTGTTGTCCACGTTGCTGCTCAGGAATATGCCCCTTAAAACCGATGACGAACTCCATATAATTTATGACCTATTTTTAGATAAGCGAATTGCATTTGACATCACACATTCTCGTTCTATCGCCGCCTACTCCGTGATGCTGTGTACTTTCCCCTCTCGGTTCTCCCGTTTGAAAATAATCCATCATCTTTGTCGCCATGAGATGTACCTGGTGACGGGAGAGATCAATGTAAGCATTGGTAACAACGCTGCCTTGATAAATTAGCTTTCCCATTTTTGCACCCAATTTCAGTGCTAGGTCTATATTTCCATTGAAACAGATGTTGATACTCGTATTCCACACTTTGTCGACATACGAGACACGCCGAAACCACAATGTCTTGGTTAAATTACATCATTAAAGGCAGTGCTCTCCAATTCTTTTTTAAAGCCGAAAATTATCGACGTAGGTGTCTTGGTTGGCCGTTATCAATATTGAGATGCATGAAAAATCTGCCATTGTGGGGTTGAAATTGGAAATGTTTTTTTGTCAGCGAATCAGGTTCAAACTCTACTGAGGGTTCGTTTTGCTGAATGTCTCGCGTATCGTCGGAGATGATGTGCCTGTGTCAGATTTATGTATGCATGATCAAATCCCGCTGCGAGATATGAAGGAAACACGATGCCAGAGGTCGGTGCATCGGCTGGTTGATACGTGATGTCCGAATGGTGCGGAGCTTCGACAGCTTTTGATGACATCAAGTCGGATAACATGTTGAAAGACGGGTTTACTATGTCTCACTCGCGGCACGACGGTTACATGTCTTCTCTGAAACAAATCAGGACTGCGACAGGAGAGTGATCGGCCAAGGGAGCATGAAGCCTCATGGCAATTGACAATACAAACCGTTTAGAACGAGAGGAGGGAAGTGGAGGCTTACTGAGATGTGTACTGAGATGTGAGCATAATATATGATGAAAAGAGATTGAATTATGATTGTAAAAGATTCATTGGGAATCCGCAAATCTTTTTTATCACGACTCGCCTCAATGAGTGGCTGCCACAGTCAACTTCTGCAATTGAGACAAATGATGGTGTCCAAAATTAACCATGCAATGTCTCGGCATTACTTGCTGGCCTGCCACCTTGTCTGGAATACAATTTCTATTTCCGGACTAGGTTTCGGCTTGCCCAATATGCGCCACAATGTTATTCTCGTCACATTGCCCCTTGGCGGCATTTTTGGCTTGGCCGCGGGAGGGAAGCATTCCAGCAGATGTGACGGCCCATCGGGATTCCTGTTGTGAATCTATGATCAAGAATGATGCTTTAATCCCAATCTAAATCTGGGTCACCTTGATGATAAGAAAATCAGGATCCATGAGTCAATTGCCGATACCACAGTCAGATCATTTCCTTTTCCCCACAGAACAAAAGTGCTGGCCCGTAATGAACTCTCTTACACTTTTGGTATTTCTATTCACTCGGTTATCGTCCTCTTTAACGCGATTCACAGAAAGTAATAGCAACAAGGGGCAGGGAACCCAAACCAAAAAAAAAAAAAAGGCCTGCGACATTTGCCTAATCTCCCCGTGGCTGATCTCGAATTTAGCCCAATCTTGAATTGCCCCAAATGTCTATCGAGATTGAGAAGGCTACCAGCCTTGAGAAAAAGGTTGACAATGCACCGTCTTCGACCAGTTCGTTTCGATCGGGGTCGCAAAGCTCTGATGGAGAAACGTTGGAGGGTGAAGACTCTGGCATCTCCGGGCTTTCAAATTTCAGCGTGATAGTAATCACCAGCAGTTTGATGCTTGCAGTTTTCTGTGTCGCCTTGGATAACACTGTTCGTTCAAACCCATGTTCTGGTGAAATAAACAAAACATCAATCTAATCAAGGCTTTTGTTTGCTAGATGATCCCCGTGGCAATCCCAAATATTACTGATGACTTTAAAAATCTAAATGACGTGGGCTGGTACGCCTCCGCCTACCTTTTGACAACCTGTGGTATATTCACACCTTGAATCGCCCATGGCAGCTGCTGACCAGCATCCACAGCATTTCAGCTGCCCTTTGGAAAGATATACAGCATATTTAACGTCAAAATTGTCTTCTTGGCTGCGTTGTTCATTTTTGAGACGGGTTCATTGATATGTGGTGTAGCACCATCATCAATTGTTCTCATCATTGGTAGAGCATTGATAGGCATTGGCAGTGCCGGCATTTTTGTAGGGTCTATGGCGACGCTTGTGAGCATGGTGGCAATGGAAAAAAGGCCTTTGTTCTTTGGCGTAATCGGCGGGACATACGGCCTGGGGACCCTCGTTGGACCATTGGTAAGTGAAAAAGACTACATGTCTAATGGGCACATTGCTAACGCCTGTCAGCTTGGTGGAGTCTTTACGGACAATGCCACTTGGAGATGGTGCTTCTACATCAACTTACCGTTGGGTGTGGTTACTGCTGCGATCGTTGTTGTCATGCTGAAATTACCACCTGTCAAGAGGCATAAACGTGATTCAGCGTGGGTGACTGTAAAACGCCTCGACCTCATAGGATCGGCGGCCTTTATTCCCAGTATTATTTGCGTTCTTCTTGCCTTGGAGCAAGGGGGAGTGGAATATGCTTGGTCCAACGGTCGAATTATTGCTCTATTTGTTGTGTTTGGTGTTTTGCTGGCTGCATTTATCTATGTGCAGATTCTCATGAAAGATGAGGCTACTGGTAAGATTGAAGCAAATCCATCTCCAAAAACCGAGGCTGATGCATCTAGTTCCTCCCCGCATCGCAATGCAAAGAACCATTGCTTTTTCTTCCCTCTTTAGCTTCTTAGCGGGAGGGGTAAACTACACAGGCGTTTATTACATTCCCATTTGGGTAAGCTTTCGTACTGGAGTAAGGTGCCCGTGCTGAGAAGATCCAGTTCCAAGTCATTAAGGACACCAGCGCAGTTCAATCTGGTATCTACTCCCTGCCCATGATGGTTGCAATTGTAATCGGTCTATTCAGCGCTGGAGTTATAACGTCAAAAGTCGGCCATTACGCTCCGCTCTTCATTGTAAGCAGCGTGATAATGCCTGTTGGTGCTGGGTTGATAACTACGTTTGAGGTTGACACGCCTCTGGCGAAATGGGCTGGATATCAGTTCATATTTGGCCTTGGAGTCGGTCTCGGCTATCAACAAGGGTATGTTGCTGCTCAGGCAGTTCTTCCTCCCGACCAAGCAGCTATTGGTACGGCCGTTGTAATGTTCATGCAAACACTTGGAGGGACAGTGTTCGTATCTGTTGCCCAGAATCTGTTTGCGAACAAACTGATTTCCAATTTCCTAACGTTGGATATTCCAAATGTCGACCCTCATGCTATTGTTCATGCAGGTGCGACAAGACTGAGTTCTATGGTGGAGCCAAGCAAACTTCCTGCCGCGCTCATTGCATACAATGATGCCGTGATGAAGCCATTTCAGCTCTGTATTATCTTGAGCTGTTTGACCATGATAGGTTCGCTTGGCGTAGAATGGAAAAGTGTAAAAGGTGGTTGAGTTTTACCGAATGAACTTTAAGAAGGAATTAGATGATGGAGCTGTAGGATTAGAATCAAAGAAAGAAGATGGATTGAGAGCATTTAATTACATATACCCCCAAGAATCCTAAATAAGCCAAGACAATGGCAATGAATCGGCTAGCGATCCCAAACAAAGCGTCATAGACGGAAAGTGCTGGCGTATATATTGAAGTACAATTGAGGACTTGATCTAGGAATACTCCAATGGTCTTTTTTCCTCTTCCTGCCGAGTGCCCCTGTTTTTATGAGGGAAACCAAGTCCAAAGGCAGCCAACTCCGAGCTCATCAACAGTGAGGCAACTGTCGCTTAACTAGTGTAAGCCTTGATCTAAGTGAACAGAATCGAGCTTCGTCACCGCCTCATAGGATCATGAAGAAAGGTAAAGGTAAAGTAAATTGTGACTAAATTAGTTGCATTATAATGGCCCATATGGTGATTAGCTGCCTGGGCCAATGGTTGAAACCTTTGTGCCCAACCTTCGGTACTCTTCAAAACCGACGAATCTCAACGTAATGTATAAGCGCGTGGCCGGCGGCCCCAGCGGCCAAACCACGCCCTTTGCGCGCTGGTGGTGATGGGACTTTTCTAGATTTATCTCGGTCAAGGCCTGCTGATAGTCTCTCTAATTTTAGAACCGGGCGTACGGTATTGATATGATTGGAGAATAATTAGCAATTTGCAGATGCTGAGTCAGGACAGGAATGAACCATGTTGATTTTATTTGCGTCTCGCTGTCAGATACTTTTCTTGAACAAGATCTGTCATACTAGGCTATTTGTTTCTCTCAAAGGATTGCGATAATCCCCCTATACGGTTGGCCTACACTGCTATAATGTCCCAAGATGAGGTTGGAGCCAACGGCTGGACTGCAGCTTCGGCTGATGCTGGCGCCATTTTTGGCAGCCAACCTTATCTCAATGAACCGGGCCCTCTGTTGATCGAGGACATCAGATTCCCTTATTACTAATGGAACTGCAGAGGAGAACCTCACTTCTACCCGCATGTCTTTTGACATATATGGCGGGATCAAAGCTCTCTTCGCGCTGAAGGGTGTGGCCTGGTGGATCATCTTTCCAAGCTCCTTGACACGAGGATGGATACCTGTGCTGTCGTAAGTGGTGGCCAGTTGGATCAATTGACCAAAGTAAGTTATAGTCCCGTCGATACCCATGTCTTTGTGGCGGATGATGGCTTCCGAGACCGCCTCGGCTTGGTCTACCGTGGCGCCAACAAAGGCGCAGGTTAATGAGACACACCCACGATTGAAGTGGTCCACCTTCCTTTCGTCTAATATTAGGAAGGAGGGAACTATCAAGCCTTGGTGCCACTCGACACATCTGGTTGATTTTGACAAGGAGGTTGAGAATAATGAGCTTATGAGGCAGTGGGAATTCTGAGTAAAGAGCTGGGGCACCTAAGTGCCTCACAGACGATTGAAAAATATGCCATGTCTGTCTTCCGCTGTATGTAGAGTTGATAGTTTGGGACTAGCTCGCGTATCTAGTAATAGTTACCTAATGGTTTTTTTCCCCGGTGGACTGGCACACGAAAGTGTAGGTGATGTGAATTTTTAAAACAAATCAGGTTTGTGGGGGTGGGTGTAGAATGTAGTCTAGAAACCACAGAGGAGGGAGACAAGGCTGCCAGCTAGGCCAAGTAAAATAGTTCTCGTTTAAAAACCAAGTAATTGAAGTTAATGAGTTCAGATAAATATACGGATACTCGAGAAATGGTTTCCATAATTAACATGATGAAATGGGGCGGAGTTGAATGTAGCGTAAAAACACACACCAAGCCCAGAACAACAAAAGGATAGTTAGCTGCTGGATTGGACTGTGGCTGAAAATGCGACCTGGAAATCGGGTAAAGTAAAGTAAAATGAATAAAAGCACCCAAAACATAGAGATTATTGAGGCTGTTCACTGTAATAGTTTCTCAAAAAGGAAGCCTCTTAACTGGGCCAAAAATCATGAATTGAGACGAATCTGGGTCAGGTCCTTCTTTGGTGTTGCGACCAGTGGGCCTTTCTCACTAAGCCCGGTGTTGCAGCCGGACTAGTTAACTACTAGCCAAAAAATGTCACTGCCTACCCTGCACCAACGTCCACACGCATCATCTCCAATACAATAACTGAATTGAAGCCGAGAAAAAAATACGTAGAATACATGCCAAGCCCTTCTTAAGCGCGTGTAGACACCACAATATCCTTTACCCACCACTCAATGTAGACATCCGAGGAGATAGTAAGATCCCTCAGGCCATTTTTGGGGTAATTTTTGTCAACCTGATTAGCTTCCCATATATCAGGCAGACCCTGCCTTTTCCACGTAACCTCCGTGTCCTCGCTGACAATGGCACGAATAATGTCCCGGTGTACGAGTCCTCCAGTCTGATTCTCGCCTTTGAGGGGCTTAGGGATTGTTGTCTGGAAGATGATTGTCGCCTTGTGACCAGGTTGCACGGCCTCTGATTTCTCAGGGGGGTGTAGCTGCTGGACACAGAATCCGGGCCCGAGGAAGATCACAGTGAGATAAAGATCATCATTTTTACTGTTGTTTCTGAAGGTTAGCTTGAATTTCTGGCCTTCTTGAAACGGACCAGCGTCCATTTTTTGGTTGACTGGTACTATAGAGACATCAAAAGGCTGTTCGTCCTGACCCGCTTCCTCCTTAAGTTGGAGGATTTGGCCAAAGCGGATCAAATGCGAGAGTATAACAGCGGCGTCGGTTGCCAGCCTTTGACTGTCATCATTCTTGATACACAGGGCGCGTGCCGGGCCAGCGTACCCAATCAGACTTTCCGGCCCAAGAAATTCGATTCCACCGTCTTCTCGCTTTGCTAGGCTCAGCTTGTCAGGGCTTGCTGAGTGCGCCGTGTCAAATGTTGTAATCTCAATCTTGTTAACAAAGCGGTGGGCCAATGAGTTATGGAGAGTTTCTCGAAAGCTCTCTCCCAGGCTTGAAGCAACGGATATTTCGAGTGCATCGCTTCCCAGAGACCACCGAGACGGAATGACGACATTCTTTGCATCCTTCAGTCGAGCTTCCTCCTCAGTCGTGATTTTAGCACGGCAGATCAACGAAGCGACCTCATAGATTCGCAACACCTGACTCGAAGTCTCCGAATATACCTCAAATTCGGCATCTTTTCTAATGCCGTGGATTTTACCCACCGGTATTATCGCATCTTTGCTCCCATCGCTGAGCTGTTCTATTTTGGCAGGCAAAGGGGCCACTGCAAATGGCTCGGTAGTTCCATAGAAATGCAGGGTATCTCGACCATAGGCTTGGGGTCTTTGTCCGCTGACGTTATTTGCGATCTCACTGCAGATATCATAGTATCTTGAAAGCAAGACATTTTGAGTATTCGTTTCAAAATGAGATAACAGACCGCTCGTGAAGATGCCGTGGTACTTCTGTTTGTACTCGGTTTCTCCGGCAGTCTCGTCGGCCTGGCAAGCTGCCAGTACGGTCAAGTATTGCGGGTTGATTGACCACGACCATTCCTTGCTAGAGTTGCGGTCGTTTCTCTTGACAAGTGATCTCTTGGCTGCCTCCTCGTCGCTCTGGAGAATTGGGACCTCACTCAAATCACCAGGGGTACGCGTTTTGGTTTTACCTCTCCATGAACCACCGGCAAAACAGCTGTCGAGGATGACAAGGACGATGACCCCCTTGACGTGGAGATCTTCCAGCCACCGATTCAACTGCCACCCGCGCAGAGGGGGTTTCTCACAACAATAATCCACAAGTATTAGAGATGCATCCTCTTTCGCAGCCGTCTCCGGCCGGTTTGGTTGCTGTGCAATAGGTTCCAGTCTGGACCCATGACCTGAGAAATGGAACAAGAAGAAGTCGCCCTTTTTGCTTGTTTCATACACATGCTTGAATTCCTTCTCGATATTATTAAAAGTGGGCCACTGATCTTCCGGCTCAAGAGGCTTGTTCGAGCCTGGAGATGGGGATGATGTCAACGTTCGGACATCCAGAGGTTGGAAATGGTCACGGAGAAATCCCTTCATGGAGCTCACGTCGTTGGTGCAACCATGCAAATTAGATATGGAAAATTTATTTCCATTTTTATCCTTTCGCTCTCCCTCCAGGTATATATCAATCCCGACAAGAAGCGCGAACCGCTTTGGTGGCTCTTGGGCCATAATGAATCAGGCTGGGGCCGAAGGTGAGGTGGGAAAAGGTCGGTGCTGGGATGAAATTGAAAATGACAAGTTCGTTTTGCGCTTCCGTACTTTGTGGAACAAGTGGCACAAGTTGAGAAGTCTTTCAATCCTGGGAAATATTATAGCTAAAGGTTGATGAAAAAGAGAGAAAATCGGTGAAGAGGGAGAGCGTTCTGGCGCATTTAAAGCCTCAGTTTCGCCTCGTGAGGGGTTGTTGCCTCTCGGCTCCCCATTTGCAACTGGTTCGCAAGCCTTGTCTGACTGACTGCATTAGTTTGGATGCAGGAGAATGAAAAACATTGTTCGGCTGTGATGTGATGGGTGCCTCGACAGCCTCGACAGCCTCGAGGACGCCACAGGCACGGTATTTTAGCGTGCTCACTGGTTGAGGGGCAAACAAGGAGCGAGTCCCTCGAAGTGCCTGGCGTCTAGGCTGATACGCATCATGAAGCCCATGGGCTCCGTGGAATTTTCTCACTGTGGAAAAGTCAAATCTTTCATGGCGATGCACACATTTACTTCTTTTTATACTGGCGCTAACCTAAGAGAAGTTCTCATCCAGATAAGGACCCAAAGCCTCCAGAGCAGACTTCAGGATATCAGTGTGGCACACATAGCCAGCGCGGACATAGCCCGCAAAGTCCTCGCCATTTCCGAAGCATCTCTTGCCTGGCACGAAGAAGACCTTTGTCTTGGAGAGAATGTCCAAACAGAACTTCTCCTCGTCCACGGGAACGCCTTTGGAAGCCACCTTGATGAAAGCCGTCGTGCCTGCAGTAGGCTTGACCCACGACAGAACATGGCTATACTTTTGAATGAAGTCGCTTAGCAAGGCCAGGTTTTCTCGTGCAAGCTGCACGTTTCTCTTCATCAGGGGAATTCGCACGCTGTCGGACAGGGCATAGTTGGCAATCTGATCATCGATGCGAGAAACGCTAATGGTGGCATAGTCTCGGGTTGAAGTGAGCGCTTGAACGATGGACTTGTCCTTTGAAACTGCCCATCCAATGCGAATACCAGCCAGGGAGTAGGCCTTGGACATGGATCCTGTGACAACTACCTTGTCGTAGCCCAGGCCAGCTGCCGAGGGAGGTATGGTGGCACCCTCCTGGAAAAGATCTTGAAACAAGGGTCGGTATACCTCGTCGGAAAAGAGAATCAAGTCTTTGCTGCGAGCAAAGTCGACGACGTCTTGAAGGACATTGGTTGGGATCACTACGCCCGTGGGATTGTTAGGGTTGTTAATAATGATCATCTTGAACAATGTAAGTAAGCTGTGCAATAAAAAGACGTATAGAAATTCCTACCTTGGTGTTTGGCTTAACCAAACCTTCAAGTTCGGCAACGTCGGGCACAAACCCATTGCTCTCTTTAAGCCTCCACAGAGACACCTCGGCACCCACAGTCTCGGGAAGGCTGAAAAGCTGTTGATATGTTGGATAGACACAAATGGCGTGGTCGCCTGGGCCAAGTAGTGTATAAATGACTTGGAAGTTGGCGGAAATAGCTCCCTGTGTAATCAAGACGTCATCGGGACCAATCACACTGTTACCACCGAGCGCATTGGTGCCAATCAAGGAGGCAACCTTTTGGCGCAACTCGGGTGTGCCAGTAATTGCGCCGTAAACAAGGCTCATAGACGGGTCGACCGGGTTGTACTTGGAGCCGTCATCTGCCAAGTCGGCCAACTCATTCAGGGACACAGATGCGGCACAGGTCTCGGCCGTGTTCAACACACCCGGCGTCAACTCGTACTCGTCCATCCATCTCTCCACTTCAAAGGCAGGAACTCGGACCATTTTGATGGACTGATGAAAGCTGGGGGGTTAAATTGAGAGGCAGAGATGCGGATGCTGTCCAACTGATGAATGATATCAGTTTTCAAGTGTCTTCGTGAGCTATTTTCTGACAGAGTTTATATACTTTTAGTCCCATTCCTTTGCATCTCACTTTCTGCGCACGAGATACTGGGGGCGCGATCGTCCACCATTGTGATTGGAGGCGTCGCGATTAGCTTGTCCGTATTGGGTGCAAGGTGGGGTGAGCGGATCTTGTCTTTGTTCCGCCATACTGGGATGGATCCGGCAAGACGCTCCGAACATCATTTATTATCTTTCCCCGCTTCAAGGGTATTGAAGACGCTATAGATTGGGAAACACGTGGGCGGACTAATTGTAATGCTGTAGTGGTGTTACCCAAAACAGGATGTCAAGCCCAGTGAAATAACGCACTAAAAAGAATACTAGGCTCCGGATGTGTTTAGAATCTTCATCTTTGCTGCGGGGTAAGGGGGTGTTCCAAAATAGTCATTCATTCAAAAGGGAAAGCTTTTGCAAAGAGCAGCAAAGCACCTGGAATTATTTTCTCCGATTTCCACTGGATCAATGCAAATTTAGATGGTCATGCACATTCACTATACATAATTTTCAAGAGCTATCCAGAGTGTAATCATCACCCAGTCCGGGATCTCGCTTCGCAGCCATCCTAATCTTCATTGGGACCATAGGAATGTGGCTTCATCGGAACATCTTGATACACTGGGGGTATCTCTTCTTCCCAATCCATGCTATTTGCAAGCTTCTCAAACACAACAATATCTGGCTCAACACGCAGCGTATTTCCTCTGATTGACTGGATCGCCGTTTCACAGTGTTTTTCTGGCATTATTTCTTTGCAAAGAATCATATCAATGACAAGAGAGTGAGTAATGTCAACACCATAAGGAGATTAGATGTTTGGCGCATAGTTACGACCGCGAACGAATCTCTTATGCGGGTTTAGAGTGTATGTGAAATCCAAAGTTGTGACTTTGTCTTCAGGCCAGTCCAAAGTTTGCCATGTTTTCCAGAGGCTACCCGTGGTAATATGCCGACAGTTTGATATATTGTCTAAACTCATACTTCCCTGTGGCTAATTATCTTCTTCATCAATTGATTTCGTCTTGATCGCTTAGTTGAGTCTTTATACCACTCGCTTCAATCGCCAGAACTCAAATTGATTGTAGTTTTTGTAGTGTCTAAGCAGATTTTCAAGATGCAGGGAGACTGCATTCTTTTTATCGGGGAAGATATGCTTGTGATGCAGAAGAATAAGCTTCACATCTAAAGGTTCGAACGTGGCAGGAAACAGTCGCAGAGATTCTATTCCAGATATTGCGCGTCTAACAGTGATGATACGAGTGACGTCCTTTGCATATGAATGATGGCTGAAATCGGCAGTGAGTTCATATTGTTTTGAAAAAGAGGGAGCATCTACTGTTGACGGAATACTCCCAGGTATCAGAGTGGAAAGTCCAAATTGGTGTTTACCCTTGACCAATTTCATCGGGCAGTTTAATACCCGTTTCTGGACAACGATTTCCTGAATCCGGCATAGAGCTTTTTTCCCCCAAGTGATGGTGTATGATGAATTTGAAATTTAGCGTGGCAGAGAAGTTCTCTAGATCGATCCCTTGTAGCACTTCGGCGGATATAAGGCCAGTCAGCAGAGAACCGCTGCTCTCTGATTCATTCCCGTAGAGTGTCAGAAACGGGGTTTCGACCTTTAAATCAACCTTTAATTTTCCATTACTCTTGCTTTCAGAATTCCCAGATATTCATGAATTCCAAGTGCATCTTCGCAATGGATTCTTTGCAAAATAACCATGTCGCGTGGGTCCACGTCGAGGAAAAAAGTGAAGTTGATATCCTCGTTTGATCTGAACTGAGAGATAATTGACGTGACAGACCAAATTGGCCAGGTCACGCATTCTATTTTCAATCCAAGGCCTTTTGTAAACAAAGTCAATCGGTATCTTTAAGTAATATCAGAAAAATGGGGCATTATTTGAAAGCCTAGAGGTCCAATTCTTGAACCTAGAGGTATCCAAATCGTCGCCCCAACCAGCACAATATAAGCTTCACACAGCAAATTTAGCAGTTAGGCTACAATACCCAACAGCCTTTGAAATCAAATATATCTCCAATAGCCTCATACAGCCGAATGGAAATAGCCTTGATGCCTTTTTCCTTAGAAGACCTTGATCCAAACAACCATCGGCATGGACCTGGTGTTGTTTTAAGCCATTCGCACGCACGATTTGTAAGGGGTCATGCGACTAGGCCAACTCGGGCACTTTAAGCGTTCAAGCCAATTAGATATTTTTCTCATTATCTAGCCCCAAAGGTACCATGATCACCTGCGCTCTTTCAATTTTAATCTGGACCACCACAAGCCCTTTTCTTGACATGACAATCGGATCTATCGACTAGACGTTGGTCCTGGTGACATATATTCTGGCTTTCTCTTTTGTCTGTTTTAGGCCACTATTTTATCGGACTTGTTTCAGTTTCCCATCATCATCTTCACACCGGATCAAGATGTCTTACCGCGAGCCTGTTACCACGACCGCGGCGGCGGCGGCCCTCCCGCAGTTCTCCCAGGCCGTCAAATATAACGGCATGGTATACTGCAGCGGATCGATTGGCATTGACCCAGGTACCGACGATCTCGTCCCCGGAACAGTTACCGACCGTGCGCGCATGGCTCTTCAAAATTTGAAGGCGGTGCTCGAAGCCGCTGGGAGCAATTTGGATCGCGTAGTGAAGGCAAATATATTCTTGACAGATATGAAGGACTTCGATGCCGTCAATGTCGCATGGGATGAATATTTTCCACAAGCCCCCAAGCCGGTGAGTTCTACCTGGACTCAATAATGAAAGTTGAACAAATCAAATCAAGACTGACAGGCTTATAAAGTGCCGAACTTGTGTTGCCGTCCACCAGCTTCCGCTCGGTACCGACGTTGAGATTGAAATGATTGCAAGTTACCAGTAATTATTACAGAAATATATGACGGATTATTTATTTTCACAACCATTCAAGAGTATAATATTTGGCATGTTGAGTGAGTTCTTGGCGTATTGAGCTTGTCCAACTCTCTCACCTTTGGCGCGAACCATTGACTGAATCGACATTAAATCTCCATTGTTATTTTGGATTGTTCACTTTTCTTACCCAAGACGAAACTTACAATGCCAGCATTTTAATTTGGCGACCAGCTGGAGATGCGCATTTGTCCAACGCCTCGGAATTCTGCGCGTGGACAACCCGAAGAAAACACGGGCAATAATGACGCCATTTCTCAGAGTCTCCTGCCCTCCTGAATAGTAATTTGCCCCACGTTGGTCTGCATCTTCCATATCAGCCAATCAACAGTCACCGTTCTGCTCATTAGGGTAGGCCTCTCTCTTCTGACGGGAACTTCATTCGACTGTGAGCCTTTGAATGAAACCGACTCAATGTTTAATATTGAAATGGGGCGAGGTTGAATGTAGTGTAAAACACCCACCAAGCCCTGAACAACAAAAGGATAGCCGCTGGATGGGACTGTGGCTGGAAATGAGCTGCGTTCCGACTTACATCTTTCTCAACTATTGGAAGGATATAGTTGGGGCCTTCAAAACGAATGGCAAGAGGTATATCCAGGCTCATATTATTAAACGCTATCCTGACGCTACATGGTGGTGGTATGCTATTCTGACCATCCATCGTACTTGGCCTTACAATCATGGTTCAAATGGTAGACTATATGATACACAAATATCAATATGGGGTGTTTTCACAGCACTTGGCCTAGCGCTCTTTTACATTGTTCCTACAGGCAGCGTTTATGCTGGGGCCAATCTGACCAGCAATGTTCTGACGGTTCTCGGCGAGATCATCTAATCCCAGGCAAGCCGATTGTTAGGCTCATCTTCGAGTTCTATGCGTATATGGGACTTAGTCAAGCTATAATATTCGCGTCAGACATGAATCTGGACTTATATATGAAGATTCCTCATCTAACATTGTTCTTTGCCCAGCTAACTGCTTGTATTGTAGGTTCTCTCACACATAAGGACGTGGTGTTCTGGATGTTTAACCACGTGGAGAGTATTTGTGAGAGTGATCAGAGAGATAAGTACGCGTGTCCGCAGGGATGAGTAAACTTCTCTTCCAGCATTGTCTGGGGTGCTGTCGGTCCACCTCGGTTGTACAGCATTGGAAAGATATTCTCTGGATTGTTGCAACTATTTTTGATAGGTGCCCTTTTGCCTGTCATCACATACTTTACGAGGCGACGATTCCCAAACAGCGAATTACTATCCAATCTCCACTGACCTCTGTTCTTTGTAGGAACTAGAAACGTGCCACCTGCAGCTGGCATCTCCTACACATCAGCTTTTGCAGTTTCCGTCATCTTCAATAAGTGGATTAAAACCATGTCACAAGGTAAATATTGCTATACCACCAGCAAAAGTGTAAGGTACCCTACAACAAGGTACTAGTGATGTTGGTAGATATACACTATGCAACAAACCAAGTATCCCTATTGGTGGGCTAAGGTGAGATCCCAATCTGATGACAACTACCAGGCAAGGTTTCTAATGATTGCAGGAGCACCTTCTCTAACCCAATGGAATAAAAGTAAAGTTAGAAAGGAAAATGTTCCTACAATATAGCCCGCATGAAGAAGTCTTTACAGCCCTTTGGGGTCTCAGGTCTCGCAGAAAATAATGAAGCAGTCCTATTCACTGGAACCAACCGCTAAAATTGTCTGAATTAAAGCGTGATGAAATTTCGGTCATTAATTTCACTCCGAAGTGTTGAAAGTCTGACCTAAGAATTACCTTTCTGCCTTAGTTCCCAAGACTGTCTGATGAAGTCCTCAATTTTTGTCAATTGCACGTCGGGAAAAAGCTCAGCAAGGTCCTGGCCGGGTAGCTTGTATGCATCACTCAACATTGCTAGCGCGACCTCCCGCTCCACAAGTTTATATAAGTCTCCTGTCTCGGGTGCAGTAAATACGGGCTCGTTTGAAGGCAAACTTGTGATTTTACCCTCATGAATGGCCTCCACACAGTCAAAGGTGACCTTGAAGTCTTGGCCTGTTATTGAGGTGAGAAATTCAATGTTTCAATTTAAAAACGGGTGTACTCACTTGTAGCCCTCTTGACAATTTCTACGATGTCTTTTAATAGGAATTCATTTGATTTGATAACTGACTCTCGTGGCCACTCATTGGCTGGGAGGCTGATCAGTCGCTCCAAGAAGGCAGCCATGTCCGTGGTGTGAGTAAAGACAACCGTTTTGGTGCCATCGCCAGGTATGACGCAAGTTTCGTTTTCCAGATCGATGACCATCCAAAGTGGCTTGACGTTTGTTGGTTTAGGGTTAAATGGCATCCCCAAATAATCGAGAAAGAGACCATTGCGGACCAAAGTGTAAGTCAATTGTGGATGACTATTGAGCTCTTCCTCACATTCAAGCTGGAACTTCTTGAAAAGAAGCTCTATGTCGCTATTTAAGAATATTAGCTGGCGACTGTCTATATCTGAGTTTGAGTAAGGCTTACTCGATGTCAATGTGGTAGTTAATATAGTACTCAGTTGGAATAAATTTTGTCACAGTCCTCGACGCAGCCGCAGCGCGAATCGGATTTTTTTGAGAGTTGGTAGCGCTTTGATCTGCGAGGATAAAAACACATATAACGACTTCGATTTTATTTTCTCTCAGGACATATGCAATGCGGTCGACATTCTCGTATTCCACAACTAAGCGTTGAGACTCATGAGCAGTAGTGGCCGTGGCTGGCTATATGTTGTTAGATTGCCAATTTTTTTTTGAAGAGAATGCATATAGGTACTGGACTCACCGTCCGTGAAAGTACCAAGACATCATGCCTGCCAGTATGTGTAAGAGCACTGGTAATAGTGCGAACAACATCACCCGTTCCACCTGCAATGGCTACAATGACCATGGTTGAAATCGTCTAAATAGCTGACCTTGAATAAGAGCCTGAAAAGAGAGAGGATTATTGATAGATTAAAGCGGTTCTGAGTTGCAGTAAATTGACTCAGTCTTAGAACTGATGGACGTGAAATGGCTTTGATGGAGATGCTGCAGGTCGAACAGGTAGGTTATAGAGAAATTAAAACTTTCAATCGTGATGCAGGTACTGAATGCCTATATAAGAAATAGTCTGGAGATGAAAAGTCTACATCTCTTATAGCCCGCCCTCAGGCAAGAGCATTGCAGTGACGAGGCGTACCCTTTTCCATTGTTCTAGCGAGACGAAAATCAGTCCAATCGATATGGTTGTGTGGACATTCAGACGATGATCAATCGATTAGCTCCAGAGGCTTGCCCAATTCTCTTGTAAAGACCGCAAGGGTCAGAAAGGTTAACGCTGCATAGTACTACTCCTGCGGAATTACGTATAAAGGTACCTATTGGCCACCCACGGTGATTAACCTATCTGGCCATTGTGGCCTGTACAAGGTATGATGTGTTCAAAGCTGATTGGTCTTAATACGTAAATGTGAGTGGCTGGTAGAATGCATATCTGCATTTGTCGTGATGCCTCTTGACGGTAGCATCTGTGTCGTGCGGGACTGTCATCGAGCCGTTCCGCGTGATGTTGGGCCTGTTGGGCCTGTTGGGCCGGTATCCACAATCCAATGCAGGTCTCTTGACATGGACTCTCAGCAGCTGACGTGAGAAACAATATTGATAGGGCGACGGGAAGAGGGGTAAGCAACTGCAAGTTGATAGCTCACATTCAATATGTTGACAATATTGAGATATTTGCGCTGTTCTACATTATAATTACTCATGTGTAAGGTTTCTTCGATCCAAGAGACCTCATGACCTGCGGTTCGAAAGATCCCTAGACAAGGTATAGCTTGCAATGTAGCCGATAACCGGACAAATTCCGTTCACCAGGATCAGCTATCCCAATTGTAACTTGTTGAGTTGTATTCGGTTGCTGTGGCTGACTTTAAATTCGCTGTCAGCCAGATGCGATACGCGCCAACCAGAGAGCTTAAATGTTGCACATTGTGCTTGATGGCTTGTGGCTTTCCCATCCACCCGAAACGCATCATGTTCAGCCCTGTGCGGGGTTGGCTATTCGTGTGGCCCATATATGCCTCACGTATCGTACGGTATCTACTCCCATCGGATCCTCAACTATTACGAAAGACTTGGTTCCTGCGATTGCATGTTTGTCATAACCAATTTGTTCGACCATGACCTATAGTCAATATTAGCCAGGCCCCGTAACATATAGCCTACTTGGGAAGCACGGCCATGTCTTTATTGGAACTGAAATCTCTTCCCTTTCCGTCGGAGGGGGAATGGAAGGATGTTCGCGGTCACCCGAAATTTTGTCTGGCCTGTCTCAACATCCACTCTAGTTCGATTTCAACTATGATAGGCACCAGCCAAATCCGGATGAACCAACGTCGGCCTAACGCAGATAGTGCTCGGAGAGAAGCTCAGCTACTTTATGGGATTCAAGAGGCCGAAGTTCGTGAGCGTGATGAGCCTTTACCACAGTCGAACTCGTGGAGTGTTGAAATAAGTCTAGTCGATCTGTTAGAGGCCTCAGAATCACGGTGTGCAACGTGTTTCATGTTAAAAGAGACACTAACCAAGATAAGTTTTGGGGATTTGAACTTCAAAGACCCCAAAATGTTTCTGAATGTTGTGTTGCGGGACAAACATGTACTTCGCGTTAAAGTAATGAGGGAATCTGAATCATCAGAAGATGAAACCGACTTTGGATTACCATGGGAGTTTCGTGATTTACAGCCTGTAAACGAGCTGGGACCATATGAGCTTTACACTCTTCCAGGTAAGAACCTGTCACTGGCATTTGAAGTAATCCCCTCAAAACCCTTCTGACACCATCCAGGATCTCCATGCCCATGGCCAACAGTGGGATGCCTCATGAGTTACGAGTTTGAGGATTTATCCTTAGAAACCACTCTTGGTGGGCTGGCAGGACATGTTACACCAGACCCCATTTCGGATACATGCTTTAACAAAATTAAGAAATGGATTGAAGACTGTGGAAAAAGTCACATCGTCTGCGAAAAAGCGCGCAAGAAAAGGTCGCCTCACGCGACCCCGGAGCGCCTCGTTAACATTGGACCTGAGTCAAATGCAAGTATAATCCTTATGGAAACCAGTATTGGCTTTGAGGAGCGATATGTCGCATTATCGCATTGCTGGGGCGAGAAAGAGTATCCACTATCGCAGGAGTTGGGTCTCGTTTCGTATATGACGCTACCTCAGACTATTCAGGATGCGATTGTGATTTGCAGGAAGTTAGAGTTTCAGTATATGTGGATTGACGCCCTTTGCATCGAAAAAGACGACGAAATCGATTGGGAGATCGAGGCAGCAAAAATGACATCTGTATACACCAATGCAGACTTGGTTCTAGCTGCAACTGGAGCAGTAGACGATGGCCATGGTTGTCTTCAGCAACGGCGCCAAATGGTCAGCGTTTCCGGGAAATTTCCAAATGGAATGCCATATGAGATATTCGCCCGACAATCTGACTTACACAGTAGATTTAGATGGCTTGAAGACGAATTATTATATGTCAAGCAATCGTATGTTGGGAATGTTGAAGAGAACGCCGAATATCCACTAATGAATAAAGCCTGGGGCTTTACTGAGCGACTTCTAGCCACCCGAATGCTGCATTTTACGAAGTATGAAGTTGTATTCGATTGTCTAACTGGAATTTACTGTGAGTGTGGAGCTCTTTTGCAGCACCAAGATGCATCCCATGCTGCTCGACGCATTCTCAAAACTGGTCACGAAGATGTCTCTGGTAGCACCAGTAAAAAACCTGGCGAAGAAAGCCATTACTACAGAGGGGCTAATTTGGAGAGTGGTTATGAGGAATTTGCTAATCACAATGAGCGCTGGCGCGATCTGGTTGTCCAATACTCCCAGACCAAAGTATGCAAGACAGCTGATCGTCTTCGCGCTTTGGCCGGTATTGCTTCACTGTGGGCCAACAGCAAAACAGGGACGTATCTTGCAGGGCTTTGGGAAAAGGATTTGTTGAACCATCTAAGATGGTACGTCGATGAGAAAGAGATGGAGGATGAGTCGAACCTGGTGGAAGTGTCCGAATATATTGCACCAAGCTGGAGTTGGGTTAGCGTTAACAGAGGGGTGAGTTGGGGGAACGCCACCTTTAATGGTACTCAGTGCTTTGTGGAAGTCGATTTCCATCGAACTAGATGCGACATGACCGATATAAATCCGTTCGGAGTAGTGACATCAGGGCACATATGCCTCACTGGAAAGATTCTGAAGGTAAACCTTTTATCGTCGGGAAGCAGTTGGTTCGTTAGAAAGGAAGGGTCGAACCGAAATGTACATTTCGATCGGCCAGATTCCACGCCCGAACTCGAGAAAATACGGGAAAAGGAAGTCTTCTGCCTTCGCTTTTGCACGAAGACATTTACTCGAGCGGCGTACGATGATGATTGCGCCTTGGTCTTGGTAAAGGCCGAGACTAAGGAACTCGAACGACAACAGACAGAGGTTCGCGAAAGCGGTCATGTTTACAAAAGGGTTGGACTCACGTTATATTATCCACCCAAAGAATGGAATCACGATGAAGATGCTACAAAGCTCACCATGTATTTGATTTAAACTACAGACATGAATACATTGCAGTTTTCAGTTGATAATTAATTATGCCTGAATGCGAGAACATCACATGTACCCTCTTATTATATGCAGTTTTCGAGTGAGGCTTGGCAGCCTCATTTGCACATAGCATGACTAAATGTTATGCACCTCAAGCGGACCACGTGTCGTAATATCTTTGGGTCGCAAGCTTGCACGTGAGGCGGGATAAAAATCCCCTCAAGTTGACAGCGAAACTCCATCGCCCACGCTCGCCTTTCATTTGCACTAAATCCAGTACTTGACTGCTATCGTTCATACGTTTTCATGACAGATGATATTACCACTACCGAATACACACTCGTTAATTGTTCAAGTTATATTAAAGAAGATAAAATGAAGAAATCCGATGAAATGGCTGTTTCAGAAAGTGAGCAATTTCTTGGTATGTCTCAGCCGGCTCTCCACAAACATGGGGAAAATAGTCCCCTCGACTAACTTCCCTAAGCAGACAAAACAAACGAAATCACGTATCCGAGCATTGATATCATAAATTCCATTGACGAGGAAATTCAGGCGAAATTTCAATATATCCTTGCTATGTCTACGAACAACCCGATGAGAGGGCCCGAATTGTCATGTCTCGGGTCTCAATTTAATCAACGATATGCTTTAACGAATGATCCATCAGACCTCGAAAAAGCTGTGGAATTTGCGACAGAAGCTATGCAAGTGACACCAACAGACAATCCATACCGAATATGTTGCGTTCATAACCTTGGAGCCCTTCACATGGCAGAGTATAATCATACGCAAAAATCAGAATATCTTGATAAGGCGGTGAAAGTGACCCAGGAGATAGTTGATGTAATGAATCTACTTGAACAGGCAGATTTCCACATCATTCTGTCCCTGGATACCATAAACGAGTCAAAAATGTCAGAATCAACCTCGATGGATGATCTTGACAGGGCAATTCAAGTCAAACAGGCCGTGGTTGATATGGCACCAGAAAATGATCCTAACAAGGTCTTGTACCTGGTAAACCTAGCGGTTAGACTCAAGGATAAAGCCCTCAAAGTTCAATCGCCAAGGTACATCGATGAAGGTGTGGATCGTTTAAAACAAGCGATGGTATTGACCACGGAGGATAATACATACCAACAACTCTGTTGGAGATATATTGGCATACTCTATCACCAGCGATATCAATTACAACTTGGGTCTCTAAACGATCTAGAGGAATCCATCTGGGCTGCGCGTCAATCCATCGATTGCACTCTTCAGACTCCCATCGAAAAAGCTGCAAATCTAGAATCTCTCAGTGCTAGACTTTGGTGCAGATATCTAGAAAGTGAACCGAGAACGGACAATAGCAAGGCTGATAAAGTAAGCCACGAAACCCTGCATATGGCACCAAAATGCCTGGCAGGAAGTGCGCATTTGGAGATCGAATCCACGGCCTGTCGAACAGAGCAATGTGCCAATACATATCCATGGTATGATCTTGATGAATCTATTCGGCTTGTTAAACAGGCCTTGAAAATAGGAGAGCATGACGGACCTCTCTGGGCGGATCGCCAGTACAAACTATGTGAATTTCTTATCACTAGATACAAGGAACGGGAAGTCTTTTCTGATCTTTTGGAATCAGTACGGTGCATAAAAAAGGCCATTAAAGCTACAGAGAATCCAATCAAACGACCAGAAATATTAAAACAAGCTGGAGAATCAATGGCAATGCTATTTCGCAAATTCGGTCGGATCTCCGATATTGAACAAGCAATTCAGCTAGGGAAAGAGGCCGTTGCAATTACTCCAAAGGCGGAAACCGAGTGGCCAAAATATCAGAGCCTGGTTGCAGTCTGGTTGGGTTACCAGTACTCTAAAACCAACAACATGACTCACTTAGAAGAGGCAATTCTGGTCGCGCGAGAGGCAGCCGAGGGCCTTCAATCAGACCATGAGCACAAAGCATTCTGTGCAGAGACTCTTGGGAATTTGTTGGATAAACGGTTTACGCAGACAAGATTTCTATCTGATGCCGAAGAGTCGATTCGTTGCATACGAGAAGCTATCAACGCAACCCCAGTCGGCCATGAAGATGGACCAGCACTTTTAATGGAGCTCGGTTGGCAAATTGGTCAAAAGTATCAACAGTTTGGTGTCATATCCGACCTAACCGAGGCCATAGCAGTCAGTAGAGAGGCCATGGACCAAATTCTAGTTCCCTCGTCAGATCGCGCCCGCGTTCTCTATAACCTTGGTCACTTATTAGAACAAAGGTATTCTCATACAGAGCAGAAGTCCGATCTTGATGAAGCAATAACCTTTTCATTCGAAGGTCTGGATATAATTTCGGAAGAGCATGAAATGAGATCTCTCCTACTACTAAACTTGGCAGTCTTGATGAGAATGCGTTATGCATTGACGTCGGATTTGAAGATCTTAGATGAAGCTATCCGGTTTGCTCGAGAATCAATCGCTAAAATTTCCGAAACATCAAAAAACATCTCAATTCATCTGAACGAACTGGGGGCCAACCTTACAACTAGGTTCAAGGCGAGTAGAAACACTCTTGACATTGAAGAGGCGATCAAGGTTCAGAAAAATGCTCTAAGCAGACCTGCCACTACGCACCGAGCTGCAAATTTGAACAATCTTGCATTGTCCCTTTATGCTCTATACTGGCACGAAGGAAATTTGGAGGACCTGGACGAATGTATTGAGCTATCTCGAGAGGCTGTCAAGACAACACCCCAAGATCACAATGATTGGTTTGATCGACAGAGTAACCTTGGGGAATGGCTTCGCAGCAGATATTCGAGGGTAGGCAGACTTGCTGATTTGAATGAGGCTATTGAGATTGGATACCTTATCACAAAAGAAGCCTCACAAAGTCGCCAAAACCGACACATCTATTTGAATAATCTTTCATTGGGTATCTACGATAGGTATTCAAGGACCAACAAAAAAGACGATTTAGACGAAGCTATTCATATCGCACGGGAGGCAGTAAACTTGGAGTTCAACGAAAAGCACAGCCAAGAAAGTTCGCTTAACCTCGCGGCATGGTTATTCGTCCGATACAAAATACGTGGCCACGAGTCAGACTATGATGAAGTGTATAACATTGGAACTCAAGCTTTGGACGACCCAGCAATGGTCGCTCTCCGCCAAAAGAGCATTCTAAATAATTTGTCTGCAATTTTATGCTACAAATATAAAAAAACAGGAAGATTGGAGTATCTTCAAGATGCAATTAAGTATTGTCGCAAGGCTGTGGACGCGACAAAACTAGGACCGGCTAATTCGGCTGGAGTGCTGGCCAACTTGGGCGATGCGCTGGGTAAAAAATACATACACACCAAGGATGGCAGACATCTTGAGGAAGCAGTTTCTTGTTTTAAAAAGGCCGCGAATAACCCTCATGCTCCGGTAAATATACGATTATTAGCCAACGGGGAGCTTATGAAGTATTTGGCGCTCAGCTCCAGGTGGCAAGATGCATTCCAAGTCGCGAATACTGCCATCAACCAAATTTCGCAAATGGTCTTACGGTCTCTGGGAAACAAGGATAAGCTAAATTTGCTTGCCCAAGTTCAAGCCCTAGCTTCCGAAGCAGCGTCTGCGGCTTTAGGCGCCGGTCAACTGCCAGCGTTGGCATTGAGCTTGCTAGAGCAAGGCCGAGGCTTTCTGGGCAACTCCATTCGAGAATTGCGAACAGATGTCTCCAAGCTCAATGATGATTATCCAGGAATGGCAGAGAGGTTTAACGCAATGAAAGACAAAATGAAGCAGGCTCAGCTACGAGATTCGATGGATGACAGCCAAGTGTCCCTCGAGAAAAATCTGGATGAAAAGTTTGAGAAACTTCTTCTTGAAATTCGAACATGCCAGGGCTTTGAAGACCTTTTGAAGGCACCGAGCACATTCAACATGCAAAATGCTGCAGCTAATGGCCCAATTGTGGTTATCAACGTTAGCGCGATCCGATGTGATGCTATTTTAATTGAAAAGCACCAAATTAGGTGCTTGCCTCTAGAAAGACTAAGCTGGGATAAAATAGCAGAGAAAGCCCATGATGCTCGACAAAATCCCGCTAGTTCGCACATTCTGGAATGGATGTGGGACGACATAGTCTGTCCGATTCTTGAAAAGCTTGGACTTTCTCATCGTCCTGATCATGACAACTGGCCTCGCATTTGGTGGGTTCCTACAGGTCTCCTCACCCACTTCCCTCTACATGCTGCCGGATATCATGCCGAGAACAGCTTTGAAACCACAATGGATAGAGTAATGTCCTCTTACAGTACATCTGTAAAGACCATACTACTCAGCCGGCAGCAGCCCAGTGTGACATCAGGAGAGAATGCAACTGCAGTTCTTGTGGCAATGGAACATACACCTCCCCACGATCACCTCCCATTTGCCCCCCAAGAGATTAATGAAATACGGGCGCTTTGTGAAGACATGAAGATTACCACAATCGAGCCCCCACGTCGCAGACATGAAATATTGTCGAGCCTCCAAGATTGCACGATTTTTCACTTTGCTGGTCATGGCCATACAAACATGGAAGATCCATCCATGAGCTACTTGTTACTAGAGGATGAAAACCAAGGCCCATTCACAGTAGCCAACCTTTGGGAGCTTAACCACAAGCGCTCGCCATTCCTCGCTTACTTGTCTGCCTGCGGAACAGGGAGTATCAAAGATGAACGACTTCTTGATGAGAGCATTCATCTTATTGGAGCATGTCAGATTGCAGGATTTCGTCATGTCATCGGTACTTTATGGGAGGTCAAAGACCAAGAATGTGTTGACATGGCGAGGGGAGTCTACGAATCTATGCGAGATGGTAATATGACTGACGAATCTGTATGCTTAGGGATACACAATGCCACTAGGGCTCTCAGAGATCAATGGTTGCTCAGCATAAAAAATGGTGAAGAAAGTGGATTCTCTCGGAATGCTAAGCTGGTGAACGACAGAGAATTATCAGGGGCTTTGAACTGGGCCCCATACGTTCATTTTGGCGTTTGATCTTATTCTTGATTATTCCATACTCATTCTGTTAATCTGAACTCAAGGGAAGCAAAATACAACTTTATGTGCTCTTCTAGGTCCCAGACCCAAGCCCAGTCCAAATGAGATAACTATGTCTTTCGCATTTGCTGCTCCTAGAAAATTGGACTTTGCTTCAAATATTGCACCACACGGATCATAGATAGCCTTTACAAATTGCAGCCTACGAATTTAAGATTGAGGAGCCCGCGGTACCAATAATGGTTATGAATTTTTTAGCTCCCAATGGTTCGGGACACTGGTATCTGCCAACTCACTGTTATGGCTAAGCGCAACGAACTTAATATCGAAAATACCAACTTCATCCTCTCTAACTCGGCCAATACCTACCGCATACCCACCACTTAGGTTACGGTCTAAGCGTGGTTGAGGACGATCATCCTCCTCAACCACCACAATCGGAGGTGTCGGAGCCGACAAGCAACCCATAGTCATCATCTCAGTGACGTAACTTCGTAGGACCTCCTTTACCCGAGCTACAGTGGGAAGAGGCCGAATATTGCAACTGAGACTTATATATGCTGTGTGACCATCCATAACGGGAACCCGAACACATGTGGCGGGGGTCTTTGGGTCGTTTTGATTGAAGCCTTTGCCGCCCATCTTCAAGGTCCCTTGAATGTTCTTGGCCTAGGTTTCCACTTTCACCTCTTCGCCTTCAATAAAGGAAACGACATTGTCGATAATATCCATTGCCTATACACCTGGATACCCAGCTCCAGAAGCCGCCTGCAGGCTGACAATGAATGCCGAAGATATGCTGCCAAATGCGACTCGAAGAGCAGACAAGGGAGTAACAAGTTGATGACTGCTCCACGTCAGAGAGCGGATGCAACTTAGGGATATAGATCTCCTAGAGGTTTTGACACCGA
>PGGA01000016.1:1115935-1176579 GCA_004380915.1 Calonectria pseudonaviculata
TAGCCAGATAGCAGATAGAAACAATACAAAGAAATCGAAATATATTAACCGTTGGGACAATAAGCGGAACATGCAAACTCTGGCGATGATTCCTAGCATTGGAAAAAACGGGGATATCGGCATTCATAAACTCGAACTCTGAAAGAGGTCTGGTCTTCAGAATCCGAATTACCGATCTCGCCAGCGACACTAGAGTCCAATCCACTGAAAACAATGTCACAATCGCCGAATTCCGACGCCTTGCACTCCTTGATGGGCATTTCACCAACTTACTCCATAAGATGGGCTGACTGAAGGGGAACCCACCATTAAGGAAGGTGAGGTAGAGTAAGCCGCAGAACATAATAGGATAGGAAACATACACTTGGTCTTACCCAACCTGCCCCGCAGATCAGACATGGTCGACCCCAATTGCTCATATTCCGTATTCAGGGAACTAGTCTTGCAACTATGGGGCCCACTGCCTCTCGGCGTATAGCGAAGTATCACCTTGAAGCCTACTGTGCAATATTCTACCACACATCAGCCAATAAGGAGTTATTTCGAGGTGTACTTTTTAAGTGCCAAATTTCAGTAATCCCGCATCACGAGCGCTGCCAGTACGCCCACAAAGCCGGGGGAATTATAAAAGGCTGCAGAATCTCCTCGCTGATCTGCTCATCTACCACAGCAGCCACGCTTCTCTCAGTCTCGAGCAAGTGCTTCGTCGGATCATACCTACAATTCGCCTCTAATTCATTCTCTCTACCTAGTCCATACCTTGTATTCCTTCCAGTCAATATGCGTTATGCTATTATCACCTTCATCCTTGCCTCCTCTGCTCTCGGGCTACTGCCTAGTTGAGCCCACGGTTGGTTTTTTTTGACAAATAAATAAGTATCAAAATCAAGGCCATGAGTTACAATTACACCATCACTAAAGTATCATTGACGGCAGAAGAAGCTGAAGTAACATGGGGTTGATTGGAGAACCCAAAAGCTTCAGCCAAGTCAATATAACCACGGGCCTATAACTTGTTAGATTTGTACATTGCCTGGAAGATAGAAATGATCAACCTTTTATAAAACTGTTCTCTTGTTCGCGTGCTGTGGGTATTTTCAAAACCTCCGAATGGATTGTGTTAATGGCGAGCATGGCGTCTTCAGCTCGAACGACCACTCTGGGGCATCGTAAGTCCTATGTTCACAAGAATTCAAGATCATCACTCACGACACATTAATCTCACTAGCCCCTTGACTAACGAGGTATATGTTGACCTTTACGGCAGCCAGCGACGATAGAATCTGGCTGGCAATTCCGACCATGTTCCTCATCCTATGACCAATGACACTAACAATGGCCATATTCTCGGTAATAATGACCTAAAACAGATTAGAACTTATAAGGCGATTCATATGAGATGAAGTAAACCTTTCCAAATTTTTCTAGCTCTGTTCTTAAACAGCGATGTTTGTGTTGTGGTTCATCCAGTACTTGAAACGCCAGGCTCATGTTCCTTTCGCTAGTTGTGACGAGATCAATGCTTGTACGCAACTCCTCAAGTCGAGTGAAGACGCCTGGTAAAAACCCTTGAGATTTTGTATTTCTGTTGCATGCAACGTTCAAAAGAGTGATGCTTTCTTTCACAGTCAATGCTGTTGGTCGGTGCCGTTCTTGATGTTCCCCATGGTAGCCATTCCCAAGCATGAACCCCAGAGTAGGAGAAGGACACTTTGAACTGGCTGGGTCATCAGGGGCAACACGGTCAATGGTCTCGGGGAGAGATGGCTGTATATATAATGGGTAAATTATAGTACCAGCCCCAGTGGGATTGAAGACGTTTTGTAATCGAAGAGGAATGTTTGCGCAGCGGATATGATCCATGGTAAGAGGGTGAATGACTTCACTCCCGCAGTACGTTAGCTCGGTGGCCTCTTCTGGAGTGACGGTTGACAACAGTCTTGCCGATGGCACCTTTCGTGGATCTGCTGTGAATATACCGTCAACCTCTTTCCATATTTGGAGTTCTGCTGCAGCGGTTCCAACCGCGCACATGGCGGCGCAGAGGTCGGAGTAGCCACGTCCAACCGTGGTTAGCAGAGATTCGGGCATGCTTCCAAAGAACCCAGCGACGATAGGAATCTTTCCGTCGCACCCCGATAATCTGATTGCAATCTCGTCGGCCAGAATATGGTAGAATCGGGGACCAAGAGAGTCAAGCGCCGACTTCTGCTGGTGCAAATGGCTTCCGAATGCTGACTCGACAATATCCTGCAGAACCAAAGCTTCTGCTGGAAGGCCTTTACTTCTGAGCACAGCTGCAACAGTTATACACGCAAGCTTTTCTCCCAATGCGACAATGCGGTCACGAGTTCGTGGCGACAGCTCCCCGACAATCTGGGCAGCAAGAAGAAACCTGCACAGGTTTTCGCATTCATGTCGTATTTCAGACTTTGCGGAGCTAAAAATGTCGTCTTGTCCGCCTTTTGTATCCTGGTTGAGATCCAGTACGCGCAAATGGTTATCCTGGATCATGTCGACGGTCTCCTTCAATTTCTTTTGAGCGCTGCATCCCGCTTCAGCGAGGGCAATGCATTCTATCAGCAAGCTAGTCGTCCCGCTTGACTTGGAAGAGCTAGATAGTGCTGAGCAGACGACCACAAGATTGTATTTGTCGAGGTAAGATGGTATGATGGTGCCGCATATTGAGTTGAGAAGCTTGCCAAGGCTGGTGCCACCATACTTTTGGACTAGCCAAGGCTTTTCAGAATTGGCCAGTCCCATCTCTGACCAAAAATATATAGAAAGTTATTTTCTTCGTACAAGTACAGGCTGTGGATAGCAAATCGTGATGTTTTTCACGGTAACTAACAAAGACATACAAGGCTGTCTTCAATATTTGTAATATGCATCCTAGGATTGATCATTCACGGCTATACAAAACGGGATCATTTCTTCTATATAGTTTCTTCAGCTCAAAAGTAAGCTTATGTGATATGTTGATATGACAAAGAAGCAATGTCATGACCCTTAATCGATGACCAAAAACCGTGCGGAGTGCTCTTACGGTGTTTGCATCGGAAGCGATCGGCCAAACACCGACCAAGTATCCATTTTGACTGCAACAATTATTTCGTCTGCAACGGGAATCCATAATCTCACAAGAAAGGCCGAATCCCGAATATTCACCGGTTAATACTACGAGACTATGCTGCTAAGACGCCGCGCGCTGCGGCCTTTTGTGGGAATCCCGCAAATGCCGCTTCATCACACCACGACAGGGTTATCCGAAAATTCTGCATGTGTCTTCGTGCAGAAATGTAGTCTCGGGAGTTCAAATCAAGCATTTTCTGACCCATATACGCGTTATCAAATAAGATGGAATTGAACCCACTCTTCGCACCTCGCTTCTCGACAACCTTTAGTGGTAATCAGGATGAGGTTGGCGAACGTGTTAGCTAAAGCATTGCGGTTTTGGCTTTTAATATTGAATTCAGCGCACTTTTTACATTCAAGAAAGATATGATAAAGGTGTACAACATATTTGCAAATTGATCATGCTCAATAAAAAGCAAACCATCGCGCCACCTCGTACCATTGATGAAACAAAGCCCACCGCCATCATTGAGAAGGATATTTAATCCTCAGTGTTCTAAATCTAATGTTGAATCAACTTCATAAAGATGGGGCATTTCCAACTTGAGCTTATCCTGGATCAAATTATTCAGTTGCTCAAATTCTAGTAGAAATCCATCATGTCCGTGCGATGAGTCCAATACCACCAGTGTAGAGTCTGGTAGGAAATTGGCCAACAGTTGTTGCTGCTCTGGCAGGAATAAAGCGTCTGTCGCAACACCAATGACTAACGATCTGGGGGGTGCCTGAGCAAGCACTTCCGCCAAACCCACATCACCAGCTTCCTCTGTTCGGCCCAGCGTTATGTCGTGGCTGTCCATCTTCTCTAGGATGTGAAGGTAACAGTTGGCGTCAAAGCGTTGGAGAAACTTGCCGCCCTGATACTGTAGATAGCCTTGGGCAGAGAAGGATGGGTCAACCCTTCTCTTCATACTGGTGGGCTGCTTTTTCGGCTCGCGTCCCACTACCTGAACTGGAGCATCGGTTCTCGGGAGGTCCATGGGGGCATTGACAGGTGCAGACCTTGAAACTTGAGGCCTGCGACCGAACCGGACTTCAAAACTCGTATATGAGCGGTATGTGAGCATAGCGATCATGCGGGCCGCGGCTAGTCCAGATGAAGGTTGACCCTCTGGAGTAGGTTCATAGTATCCTTCGTTGAATACAGGATCAGACCAAATGCATTGTCGTTGGGTCTCAGCCCATGATATTCCCCACGCTGAGTGGTTTGCGGCTGTCGCTATGGGAATGATGCCCTTGACATAACCTGGTGGCGTGCAGAGTGCCCACTCGAGCACAGTCATGCCGCCCATCGACCCCCCGATTACCGATGCTATCCCACGAACTCTCAAGGATTCCAGGACAAGCCTTTGCGCATTGACATCATCCCGAATCCTTGTTTGGGGAAATTCTGCGGCATAGTGTCGACCGGTAGCAGGGTTGATTGTGACCGGGGAGGCAATTCCATAAGGCGAGCCAAGTGCGTTGGCTGAGAATATGAAGAATCTAGTCGGATCAATGGCCCTTCCTGGGCCGATGAGTGGGCTCCACCACTCGCAAACATCGCTGCTCCCCGTCATGGCATGGCAGATGACTAGGACATTGTCGCGTGCCTTATTCAACGACCCCCAGGTTTTGTATGCGATCGGGCATTGATTGATGACTTCTCCCGACTCAAGCTTAAAAGAAGGTATAAGGGCAAACTTCTGGTCTTGGACGAGAGTCGAATAAAAGTTGTTGGGGCTTGGATTCGTGTCGAGTACTGGGGAAGTTAAGCTGCTTGTTCAAGATTTATTCCAGAAAGTCTCACAAGTGGCCATGTCTATTACAAAATAACGGCAACGTTGCGGGAAGCTTTACACAAGCAAAAATACACAATTTCTGGTGAGATGGAAAAAGGATAACAGGTAGGATACATTGGGTATTATTGTGGGAGTGTTGAAAAAATGCAACTAGAATTTCACACTTAAAGGCAATCCCCTAAGCCCTCATACTTTAAAACGGTCATGCTCTAGGATATACTGCTTCCCTTGAAAATCCACCATTCGGGTCAATTGCAAGACCCGGGCATTCTCAACCATGAATGCATATCATATCATCGCAGGGGTTGTCCCACTGTGGGGTATGACATCCACAGCGCCCGCATGAGTCTGTCTTATCACCGGCGTTTGAAGATGTCGGTGTTTGAGCGGCCCGCAATGTTCGGCATTTACTCCGTTAGCACAGCCCGCAGATCATACCATCTATAGAACGGGCTTCTCCGATTATAGAATGTCAGTGCCGGCATTTAATGGAAGGCGGCTTTTTATTCTTTGCCTGAACTAAACCAAGGACGACCCGACCCTGTCCGCCTGAAACTGGATGGATTACGAACCAATGTCAGCATCTGGAACCGTCAAAGTTGCCGCTGTGCAAGCAGCCCCAGTCTCATTTGACCTGGGGAAGAGCTTGGACAAACTCAAGAGTTTGACAGCTCAGGCTGCTGGAGAGGGCGCGGATCTTGTCGTTTTCCCGTGAGTACTCGTCAAACTGTTTTACAATTCATCGTTGATTGTGAAAATGTAGCGAAGGTTTCCTCTCTGCATATCCTTGGAGGTATGCATTTGACGCCACAATCGGTACGCGGGAGCCAAGAGGTAAGGGCCGCATATTTCATGGGTGAACATCCCGATTGACATTCATTTCCAAGGCCGCAAATGGTATGCAAAATACTTTGATTCCGCGGTGGCAGTTCCCTCGCCCGCATTTGATGTTTTATCAGAGACAGCTAGAGCGCACAATGTGCTTCTTCATGTGGGCATCATTGAAAAGGATGGGGGGACTTTGTATTGCACCGCTCTACTACTTGACCGGAATGGAAAGATGCTATATAAACACCGCAAGGTACAACCTCAGTCCGTTAACTTTGGCCCCACCTTCTGACGGTAGATATAGTTGATACCGACTGCCGCTGAACGACTGGTATGGGGGCGTGGTGCTGGCGATACGTTGGATGTTGTCCCTACAGAGATTGGCAAGATTGGCAGTTTGATCTGGTGCGTTCATGATCCAATATTCCAAATTCTAAAGTCACCACTGATCAAGGCTACAAAATTAAAGCTGGGAAAATTATATGCCTGCAGCTCGCATGGCCATGTATCAAAAAGGCGTTGAGTAGGTCCATGCCCTGCGCCCTATGCTGCCGACATTACAGCCTCCACCAGGGCAATTATTAACGCATATGCCCAATTAGAATCTACGTCGCTCCGAACGCGGACGACTTGCCTGTCTGGACATCAACCATGCAGCATATTGCAAAAGAAGGCCGTTGTTTCGTGATCTCGGTAAATTCAGTTTGTAAAGCCTCAGACTTCCCAGCAGATTATCCACCCTTCACACCAGAATCTCAGGATCGCAAACCCGACGGGTCACTTTGGGAGTCCAACGACATTGTGAACAGAGGTGGCTCATGTATTGTTGGGCCACTAGGCGCCTTCCTGGCCGAGCCTGTATGGGACAAGGAAGATGTTATCTATGCTACTCTACAGACCTCCGACATTACTGAATCCAGGGTAAGTTGGACCTTCACTCTTTGTTCCACTAGTTCTCACTGTTTTGCAGCTGGATTTTGATCCCGTTGGAAGTTATTCACGTCCAGATGTCTTGTAAGTGGCTCCTAATGAAGAAATATGATGCATTTAGGGTAAATGCTAATGAATAATGTCAGTACTCTCACGGTCAACACAAAATCAGGAACAAATGTCAAATTCGAGTCATAACATGGCTTGACAGTCGTTGTTGTGTTGTAACAGGCTTGTGTAATTGATAGATGCGCTAAAATCAATGGCCGCACTTGCCGCAATCGTATGTTTTTTGTGCCGTCACTATGCCGCTCCGAAGGGCTTACACGACTGCATCTTATCTAAGACATCTGTAACTCAAAACTCGCGTAGCGGGCGACTTATGGGACTTGGCTAGCCTCTTTTGTATGATGCTGGCCAATCAGTGAGCACAAAATCTCGGAATCCAAGGTGGCCCACAACTAGATAAGACGAGCTCCCGGCAACTATCCCAGCGGGGAGAACGTCTGGCTCGTGTTTTGGATTCGCGGAGCCCCCGTTGGCCAAAACAATTCATTGCATACTCGTACGCATATTCCTGCCCTCTTTAGAAACCTTGCTTGACATTCCATCAAATCATGTCTGTCCCATCCATCAATGCTGGCACGAATCGAAAATCAGCTGGTCCACCAATTAAACTTGCTTGCCTATCATGGTATACCTTCCCTGCCCAAGGAAAGATTGCACACATATTTACACTTGATGTTGTATTTAATTTCATCCGTCATCCAGTTTACATCAAATAGCCCATTCCCTAATTGGTACAAAGGCTTACAAAGTGCAGTCGTGCCGCGCGCATCCGCTGTGATGGGTTGAGCCCGTGTGCGAATGTAAGCAGGCAGTCTCATCAGTATCGAGGTTGACCAAAATACTAATGATGCCAATCTTCATAAACATCAGTGTAGGAGTAAGTGTCGTGAGTGTGTTTATAGGCCTAGCAGGCGAGGAGGGGCGCGTGTGAGAAAAAAGGCTCGCATTCTTGACCCTGCGTCATCATCTCAGGTCCCCACCGATATGGCCCCTCAAACAGTACCCGAACAGCGTAAGTTGGGCTCATGTGTTGATTCTACAAAGGGCTGAATTGCTGAACAATATTCAGAAAATGGGTTTCACAACTGTATAAGCCCCGGTGCTGGCCTGAGGAACCATGTTGGTTTTTCACAAGACAGCGATGCCATCTTTGACGCACTCTTCACCTCAGCTACACCTGCTGCCAGCGGTTTTGAACAATTTGAAGACGTCTCCAGCTTTCCACCCAGCCCAGTAGTGCGAACATACAAGGATGAGAAGACAATGTAGGTGGCCATCGTCTACATTGATGATTTTTTTGTACTTACTACTTGGAGACTTGATGCCTACTACATTTTTATTCACCCATTCTTTCCCATCTTACCACCCCCAACGAAAACTCCAGTCGACAAGGCTGTACCCTTCTTCCAAAACATAACGGATTATTTCGAAGATAGGGTGGAGCCTTCAACACCGATAACCCTTGCAATATCCGCCGTCCTTGCGCTTATTCCTTGCTCCAACGATATCAATCACCGGAACGAGGAATCCATTATATTCCGACGCAAATATGCACATAATATGGCAGAATGTGCCATAGAAAGCATTGAAATTGAGTCAGAACTGCCACAATCCTCCATCGAGCCGTCAAAAGCGCTTGAAGATAGCTCCGATGGCTTTTATAGGCGACAATTCCACCCTCACGTTCCATTGGAGCTGGAGAGTATCATAGCCTTGGATATACTTAGTGTTTATGAGTACGCACAAAGAGGGAATTTAAAGAAAATGAAAAACCGAGCGGGCCAGGCGTTGGTGGCCGCTATGGGATTGTCAATCCACCTTGGTACGGAAGAAGGGGTATTTAAAGAGGCCCGACGACGGGTGTGGTGGATGACAGTAAGGTACTTGAAACCATGTGGCATGTGTACTAATCATGTGTGTAGTACGTTTGCGTTTGTCAAGGAGAAATTGTGAGCAATACTGTAGGTGGCGATCCCGAAACTTCCACCATAATAAACATGCTAAACTCATGTAGGAACCCACGTTTGCCGTTTTTACACCCAGCTTCACGTCGAAATACCCAAGGCTACAATCCGACGGCGAGGTAAGACATTTTATCCCCCACCAACTTAAATGCTCATCGGGTCTTAGGCTTTTAGGCTGTTCATCCAAGCACAGCAGGCGATTCTCACCGCAACACAATTTGTGATTGAAGTCAACAAGACTGTCAAGTCAAACGGTGACATGTCTCGCATATACGCCCGCATGAATGAGCTTGAGTCCCACATCGGATCTCTCAACAAAGCAGCTGAGACTTGGAACCTACCGGCAACTTCCACGTCACCCCTCGACCCTAGTGAGGCCGTTGTATCGAGAGCCTTGAGATGCATGGCTAGGATTAAGCTGAACAGGTATGTCAAGATACCATTTTGTGGAGAGCCAACACTGATTCAAAGTTGAAGCGCGAGAATCAAAATTCATAGATATTGTGCTTTTATTGATTTGCCAATTTTTTCTCGGAAACATTGCGATCTCAAATCAAAGAGAGACGAGGCCAATATTGGAGAGCAAAAACCATGGTTGGCTTGTTCTTGCCACACCATCCCTCACATGCCACCAACTACATCCACAGCAGATAATTCCTCCATCGTATCTGAGCAGGCATCATCTGATTCCGGCTTCGAGATTGCCGATCAGCCAACCATGTCAAGCTATAGCAGCCATCAATCGAGTAAAATATGCCTGAAGTCGGCATTGAGTATTGCGCGGTCATTTGAGGACCTCCCCTACCCTAACCCATCTGGCCAGACAGTTGATCAGCATTGCCATCTTTCCCCTACCTCCACAATTGTCTGTCCACGCACCATGCCGTCATTTGCCTGTTGTGCTATGCAGTGTGCTTACGCATTACTGATGGTCGAACATAAGACAAGGGCCAAGTACCCCGTCAACGAAGTCGCGCCTCCTATGGTGGAAGACCTTTTGTCGCAACTACAATCGGGGTTGAGGTCTATCTATTCTACCCTAGAAGACTACGCGGTTGCCTTTGAAGCACTGGGCGGAATGAGAGGTATGAAGACCCATAAACTTGCCCCGATGCCTTGCTATTCATTGCGGTTAACATTTGGGCAGATCAAATCAAGGGTGCAATTGAGCCGATAACAATTCTTAATGAACCGTCTAAGAGATGATATCATAGTATGTGCGTTTAGATTGAGATGGGTTTGGTAGTGATAGCAATGGAATGGAGTGTATCGCTGCTTAATGCGGGATTTGCCGGGGATATTTTCTTACATCGGACCATATCATGAACATTGTTTAATCTCTCATTTCCATAAAGAGCTCTGCGCATTTGATTTCATAATGATATACATACATACACCGCAATGCCTTAATGCCGCAACGCCGTGATGCCGAAATATCCCGTATCATACATCATGAAGCCGCATGTAAGATGCCGCAGCGCCGCACTATCTCCACGCCTTTGCGGCGTGCGGGCCGCAAATGTTACACAACGCCGGGCCGCTGTGGGGTTTTATCCCCAGAATTTGGTGTGGATCTCTGCGGGGAGTTTGCGGTGTTTGATCTTATCAACAAAGACCGAGTCAGGGTATCAGACTCCGGTTGAGAATCGGGATAGTTGGCGATATGCCGGGTGACCCATGAGAGATTAAGACTTGGCGTGTTGAAGGCTCAAGTGTTTAAGAGTTCGACGTGTTGACGCCATTGTGGTTTCTGATTCAATTAGCAATTTTCTTCAACATTTCAAATTTCAATCGCTTCATTAGCCTACTGCAAAAATGCCTGTGTCTGGGTCTTTGAATAATGTGGACTGGTATGAAAAACGCATACAATAGTTCACTCGGTACATAATCTAACATATTTTTCCGTTAGGGAACCTCAGTTCTCAACCCTTGCAGTCCATGGAGGTCAAGAGCCCGACCCCGTGAACGGTTCTCGAGCCGTGCCAATTTATCAAACCGCTGCCTACAACTTTTCTGATGCTGCTGGTTAGTTTGGGATTCTCTCAAGATATTGGCTTGTAAACTAAGTGATTTTGGGATAGATGGTGCTAGCAAGTTTGCCTGGAGTAAGGATGGCTATGTTTACACCCGCATGGGCAACCCAACCAACAGCGTTTTTGAGACACGAATGTCCTTGCTAGAGGGGGGCGTTGGAGCTGTTGCCACTGCGTCGGGCCATGCTGCCCAATTCATGGCCATCACACAATGTTGCGAGCCTGGACAGAATTTTGTCAGCACCAGCTGGCTCTATGGAGGCACTTACAACCAATTCCGAGTGTACATGAGGAAGTTCAAGATTGACGTCAAATGGGTCGTTGGAAACGAACCCGCAGATATTGATGCAGCAATTGACGAGAACACGCGCGCCGTCTATATAGAGACCATCAGTAACCCCAAGCACAGTGTACCCAATATCCAGGCTATCGCGGATGTTGCACACAAACACGGCATCCCTCTCATTGTCGACAACACATTCGGCATGGGAGGTTACCTTTGCAGACCCATCAAGCAAGGAGCTGACATTGTCACACACTCTTGCACTAAATGGATTGGTGGCCATGGCACATCAATGGGAGGAATTGTCATTGACGGTGGCCATTTTGACTGGAGCGCGTCGGGCAAGTTCCCCAGCTTCACAGAGCCGGCAGATGGATATCACGGCATGAAGTTTTGGGACACGTATGGATCCAAGGCGCTATCTGCAAAATTGCGCATGGATAGCATGCGCGACCTCGGTCCCTGCATGAGTCCTTTCAATGCATGGCTTTTCCTCCAAGGTCTGGAAACATTGTCCCTTCGTGGCCAAAGACATGTCGAGAACACGCAAAAGCTTGCCGAGTGGCTTGAGGCACACCCCAACGTCAACTGGGTCTTGTATCCGGGACTCAGGTCTCACCCCGACTACGAGTATACACGCAAAGTGTTCACCAACGGCTCGGGTGGCGTCTTGACATTTGGAGTTGTAAGTGGCGTTGGCTGACCTATTATTATTTGTCAACACTAACTGGTATCTAGGCTGGAACTATTGACCAAGTTCGTGCTCTCGTTGACAACCTCAAGATTTGCTCACACTTGGCCAACGTGGGTGATGCCAAGACCCTCATCATTCACCCATGGGTCACCACACATCAGCAGCTCCCCGATGAGGAGAAGATCAAGGGTGGGGTTACTCCAGATCTAATCCGCGTATCGGTGGGAATTGAGGATTTTGAGGATATCAAAAAGGATTTTGAGCAGGCTTTTGAGGCTGCAAATTTGAAAGAAGCCTCAAAGTCCGCCGTTGACCCATTTTCCACCGCTTCTAACCTTGTAAGCAGCGGGTTCATGGGTAACAAGGCCACTGGCGCACCACGGCCGGGTACAGATGGAGCTATTGAAGTGAAGACCGAGAAATAATTTAACACCCCTGTTCCCCCCTTCTTTTTTATGAAAGCTTAGATGCCCCTGAAACCAAGTAGAAGAATTATATCAATTGACGCTCGCATGAATCTATCTCTCTCATCAAATTGTTTCAAAGTTATGATCCTGTGTCACTTTCTCTCAGGTAATCGTTCCTTAACATGGACTGGTAAACCCCCTTTCATTGGCAAGGTTTAATGGGTTACAGTGGTGTTTTCCCCGTGAAATGCTGGGTAGACTTCGAATTGCCTTATCAAAACAGTAATCACCTGAATTGCAATCAAATCGGCCATTTTCTTGCCCAGGCAAAGCCGAGAAACACCTTGAAACACAGGAAACTCCGCGGCGATTCTGGGTGTAAATTTGCCATCGCGCAGCCACCTCGCAGGTCGGTATTCTTCAGCATCATCTCCCCAGAGGTCTCGGGAACGGTTCATTGTCCATGTGCACCAGACTAGAATAGTATTAGCAGGTAATTAAGTTCCATCCGGTAGCTTGGTACTCGTTTGTGCCTGTTTGATCTCGAACGGAATCGGAGGATAGAGTCTGAGCGACTCATAAAATGCAGCTAATACGTATGAATGGGCCAATGTTGAGAGTTCCCCACTGTCACATCCTCTGACTACTGCGCGCAATGCTTCCATAGCCTCAAGAGATTTCATGAACAAATACACTATCCACGTCAATGCTTGAGCAACTGTGTCTTTCCCAGCTGAAAGAAAGTTGAGTGCCGAATCAATGACCAATGCCTTATTGCTTAAATGTTTAAGCATCGTGTGGATAAGGTTTTCGGAAATTCGACTGTTGACTTTAGTGCCAAGAGTATCTTCAGAGTTACAAGTGGTGACATTTTCAGAGACAAGTCGTCAGCCAAAGGTCTGTACAGTCCGGATTGCTTTGCGTAGTTTCTGACTTGTAGCTAATTCCGTGATGAACCAAAGCGGATTTTGAAAACGGTTGGCAAGTACTCCAGACGCATATTCGAATGCCACTGTAAACTCGTCGTTTGCATGCATCTCCATTCTGTACGCCATTTGGCCCATCAACTGGGTAGTGACTTCATGCGCAATCACCGAAATAACGAGGTTATCCCGTTAGGTTTCTTCGGTACGTCAAGATATGCATAATCTTGGCAACGTTGCCGATGGCGCCTTCATTGTCCTCCAGGTCCTTTTTATTCTTAAATGCATCTAGAACAAGATATGGCATAGAGGCGTTAAAGGTGAGAATGAAGATAGAATTCTTTTTCGAGTTTTGAGTCGAGCTGTAGCCAACATCTTCGTCATGCAAGACGTCAAACTCAAACACACCCTTCTGGGACGACCAAAACTGCTGAGAAACTCGTCGTCCCTTGACTTGATCTCGCATCCGAACACACTCGTCATTGCTAGGATCGGAATTGCAATTTGATTGTGCGGATGGATAGTATAACTCCCGAACCTTTGACACAAATAAACATGCTTGGCGCGTCCAGACAATGTATTTTGCATTCACCAACGGCTGAAAGTTTATTGATGAGGAACTGGATATTATCCTGTACGTTTCTGTTGATGAAATATCGCCCACATGGTGTGAAGTGAAGTTGGCCTGAAACCTCCCCATTTTATTCGTTGTGACAGATGTGAGGCTGGTAAGAAAGGTTCCGGGAGAGTTCTCTGATGAATCACCTGATAGTATATCCAGCCTACGGCTCGTTGCCGTGTCAGGATCCTCAAAGGTGATGTTATAGGGTATGACAGAAACTTCCAGTCGTTGGACCAGGCGAATAGGTGAGAGAATCCACTTGCAGGGCAGTTTATCTGATAAGTCTCAGGTTTGTCACGGCAATACTTCCAACTATTACCAGCAAGGCTAGAATTAAAAACTGTGGGCCATAAGCGGTCATATGAGGTTACATATATAGGCATGTGTATATTTGAGAAGGCGTTGGGAAGAAGAAACAATCCCAATTTCGGGACAATAATAATAGCTGATGCCGGGCCAATTAGGATACAAAGGATCAAGCACACCAAGACTAAAGTGGATAATTTTATATTTCTCGATGTAGCACACCACAACCTTGAATTCAGAATACTGTAAAATCAGAGATGCAATATGCGTCTTTCAAATGGCCAAATGGGATACCGTCATTAACCAAATGTCGTTTACGGATTTCCAATACAATAGCGCCTAGTGAGGCAAAAACCAAAAGTTCATATAACTGGGCTGCTAGTTGAAGATAGTTTATGACATTGTTCGCAGAGAGATGGATGTTTTGCCGATTACAGGATATGCCGCTTATAGGAAACCAATACGAGTGCATGAAGGTGATGGAAAGAATAAAGGCAGCAAATGTGAGAGGTAGCAGATGCAGATTGCACCTCATCCATCTTTGAAAGTTGCCCCGAATGATCTTTGTCGGTCTGACAAGTTGTGAGTATTCAGTGCCGTGTCCCATAGAGATCTGGTTCGGAAAATGAATATATAATATCATCATATCATCAATGATAGATGATAGATGACTTGGAAGATCGGGAGATGTCACTAAAAGACGACTGTCCCTTGTGGGACTAGTAAACCCTATAACGTATGACCCCACCACACCGCGCAACCGGGGTTTCCGCGCACCAACCTCACGATGCACCCGCATAATTTATCTATAAATACTCCTTAATAATATTACTATTTTTAGTCTAAATTAACTTAAATTTTTACTATAACTAAATTAAACCCTACTTAAGAAAAAGTATTAATTAAAATTCTAAAAAAGTATATATAAAGGCATAAGGTTTAGTTATTTTTATATAAATATAAGATTAATAAGTTTATTATATAGGATTAAATAAATAATATAAAAAATATATTTTAAAGTTATAAGGTATTATAAAAACTATTATATATTTAAAAGAAAGAATTAAAATAATATATTCTTAAAAAAGAAGCTATTAAGTATATACTTTCTTAGTATAATATATATATTTTTATATAAAAGATAATTAATCTTTAAAACCTAAATATATATATTAGCTATTATTAGGTCTTATACTTCCTTAAATATTATTTAAATATTAAAATTAAAGGATTTATATTTACTAAAGCTTCTTAAATAAAGTATATTATTCCTAAGTTAATTTATAAATTTTTTATAATATTTTTATAGTAAATAATTAATAAATTTATTAAATTAGACTAACTTTATAATATAAATAAATATAGCCTTATTAAGGGTATAATTAAAGTTAAAAAAGTAATTAAAATAGTAAAAATAAATTAGGTAATTATTATAAAAAATAATTATTATAAATAAGTATTAATTATTAAGGTAAAAAATGCCCTAGGAAGATATCTTCCCCCCTATATAATCTTCTTAGGAAATAACCTTTAAATATAGTAATTTCCTACTAATTTTCTAGACTAAGCATATAATTATATACCCTTAGGCTAGGCAAATAGTAAAATATATAAAAAGTAACTAAGAGAGCTATTTATTCTAAAAACATAGCCTTCTAACCTAGCTTTATAGAGGATTCTTATAATAAATAGCTTTAGAGGATATATATTACTATAATTCTAATTTTTAGTATTATTTAATTATATCCAAATAATATATTTATCTTCTTATTTATCTTATATTATATAGCCTTTTAATATAAATATTTTTAGCTTACTTAAGCATACCTTTTAATACTATATATACTAATATATAATAATAATAACTACCTTACCTATTTAAAAATAATATTTTATTAAAATATATAAAATAGCTTCTAAGAAAGCTATAATAAAAAAAAATATTTAAATAGGTTTTTTAGGTAATAGAATATAGCTTATTATTATAGAAAAGATATTAATAAAGCTTATTATTACTAAAAATTACTTACCCCTAAAAATATTACTATATATACTAAAATATTATAAGTATATACTAAAAAATATTCTATATATACCTAAGAATAAGCTTAAGCTAATTATATAGCTAAATTTAATATATAATAGCCTTAATAGTATTAATTAATCTATCTAATTAATAGATTAAAAAGTAAGTAATAAGTTAGACTATATATATACTACCTATACTAAATTAAAAGTAAAAAATATATACCTAAAAATAAAAATAGCTTTAAATAAGCTAATAAAAAAGAGGGTAATTAAATATAACCTAATTACTTTATTTCCTATAATAAAAAAGATAAAAAAGTCAAAGGAAGGCAAGGCAAAGTAAAGGTACTAAAGGAAATAATACTAATACCATAAGACTAAGGATTCTAAAGAAAAATAGATTATTTTAATATAAATAGTATAAGGAATATATACTATTAATTTCTAGTTAATTTACACTATTTTAATTAAGAAATCCCATCTTAAAGTTAAGAGCTTATCTAGTTACTAGTGCGCAGAAACCCCGGTCGCGCGGTGTAGTGGGGTCATACGTTATATAGTTATAACACACACCCCAGTTTACAAGGCATTAGTTGCTATACTTGGACAATCCGAATTAATTAAATTCTTTACAACATTTTATACCTTTTGACCTGTCCTATCTTTCTAAAATCTAAGGCCAAAACTCTTTAGCTAGATTCCTTATGGGGCAATTCAAACTTATGAACTTTTGCTCTAGGATGACTAGATATCTTTAATAATAGAATTGGCGTATTTTCCCAAAGATTATTGGCTCTAGGGCTTACTAACTAAACCGCTAGACCTCCCGGGCTTATAACTATTGTAGAAAAATAACCATCCCTTGCAGGACCAGTAAGCCCTGTCTATTTCGTTGCAACAGAAGATAATAGTCAACTTCTTAAACATGACACCGTTTCCAGTTTAAGGTTAAGCGATGACGTGCAGGGGGGCAATATTAGCCAATCCAGTCAAAGCGAGCTTTTTTTTAGCAGTTGGCTTTGAGTGATGATGGAGTCATGATGGAGGGAGATTTCTTACGAGTGGCATTTGTACCCAGGTGGCTTCGTTGGGGGCCATGATTCCATGATGCAACAAGGGCCACACGCATCAAAACTTGTTTCTTGAAGCACATGTTCTTGAATTTGCAATGTTGCAGTGTATTATGATGCAGGCCTTTACCTCGCCGCAGACATGAGGCCACGGTACGTTTTCTTCTTCTTTTTCTAAATAGTGGCAGTCACAGTTCACGCGTCAACTAATAACTGCATCGCCACCTCAATACCATCCAGCTTTTACCACAGTATCCTTCTAGTCTTCTGTGCCCCGCCAGTGTCTCCAGCCTGTGGTTATGGTTTGACGGTATACACTCAGACATCGTAAAAGATGGATAGCAATGACATATGCTCTTTATTCTTCCAAGGCGGGGTCCACACGTGTCTTCCCATCATAAGAGCGATACCCAATGACCTAAGATTATGCAAAAGCCTGAAATCGACGTCGCAGAAATTTCTCTCGACCAAAACTATATTAAGCAGAATCGTTATATGGTAGGGCTCTGAATTTCTTGAGCATCTCATTCAACGCCGCCGGACGGAAAGGTTTGCGGAGATGGTCATCCATACCATATTGCATACATTTGGGTTTATTGAAATCTGTCACGGAAACACCAATTATTGGCGCCGTATATCCCGCCTCTCGGATTATTCTAGCGCTGTCAAATCCATTGAGAACGGGCATGGATATATCCATAAAAATAACGTCAAGTGGATTTTTTTTCTCCATCTGCTCTGTGGACACAATGTCAAATGCCTCTTGTCCATTCCCAGCGAACTGGACGTCATGAATGCCTTCGCGCTCCAACATCCTGCCCCAGAGTTTAACATATACTGCATTATCCTCCGCGATGAGGATTCGAGGTTGATGTCCTGGGGTGTTCGAGTCTTTTGATTGATCCAGCTTGTTCAAGTCATCTTCAGCCTCGTTTCGGGGTTTCAGAATGTCGCTTTCCGATTCAGTGGATATTTGGGCGGGCCCTTTGCTCACATCTTGATCGACGCAATCATAGGAGTTCATAGGTGTGTTCATAATGAAGTAGTTCGAAATGTTGACAAGATTATCTAAAGTAAAATCTTTCACTCGTCAGGATGTCATGGACATATTTGGACGTGGACCCGTTCCTTTTGATTAGTCATGATTTTTTAGGTAATAATTAATTAATATTGGGGTAATGAATTGCATTTTGACATCTCATCTACGTACATTCAAAGCCATCAAACTTGTTTTACAGGCTTACAGACAATCCAATTCACGCAACCACAAGGCCACAGATGAAATTCACTTCCACTGTGGATCTGCCACTTGCTCGTATCCTTTCCACATCCACGCAACAATACCTCAACTTCCTGTGGTGTCCGAGTTCGTAATGATGATATATAAGCATCAATTACGAGCACCAAAGGCAAAATTGGTATAAACCAGGTGAATATCAGCGTGGCTAGCGACCGCCATTTCCAAGCATAACATGGGGCCAGAAGTATAACGCCAATGCCTAGTAAAGGGTTCGTTACGGCACTGCTGAAGCTGCGATTCTGGAGCTCAAAAATTGCACAGCCCTCGCTTGTCTTGATTGTGTCGCGTAGTATCGCCCGAGCCAATTCATCATCAAAATGGTGGGAAGCAAGGTTGAATAGGCCCAATGTTTTCTTGGCATCGTCTCGTTTGAAAAGATGGCTTGGAGCTGTACTAGCGTCGACACAGTTTGGCTGATATGTGATTCGATGATTTTGACGAGCCAGTTTATCCCAGGCTTCGACGTTGGAGTGCAGGTCCGTTAGAACGACGTCGACAGCATTTAGGGCTCGGTTGCGCATGTAGGAATTAATAGCAGCTTCAATGGGCGGAGTGGTGCCACCGCCGCCAGCACAAAAGTCAATGATGGTGTACTCGGAAAGGGTCTTGTCGAAGACTTTGATCAAGATATTTGCGGCGATGCGTGCAGGAGGGTGTGATTGCAGGGGCGTCTGCAGTGTCCATGTAAGGAGACCATGTTCTAGCAGACGGATACGCCCGAGTGGAAATGACGTTTTTCGGCACTGTTAATATCCGACAAATTGGCCATATTGTACAGGTTGTTTTCTGCCGGAGTAGTTGACCCTTGGACACGGGGCAAGTTCGGGTTCGAAACAAGTCTCCAGTGCCTGCTACAAGATGATATCGATAGAATCTGCCAGGCTACATTTATCGCCAAGTCCAACGGCCAAGGTGTTTCTTTTTTACACAGAGTAGACAGTGTGGTTGGAGTAGAGGATTACTGTAGCCCACGGTAGAATTGAGGCCCAGATTAACCAAAGGCAATAAGAAGTTGCTCGATGCCAATGTAATCGCGAAATCTTGCCCAAGAAACAACAAAGGCAAAAATTTGAATCCCCGAAACCTGGTTCGAACAGGTGACCTTCAGGTGGCATTCCATCAATTACAGCCCAACGCTCTTCCAACTGAGCTATTCGGGGTTCGCTGATCCACAAAACTTCTAAATTAGGTATAGCAGGTGCAGGGACTAAGCGAGCTCGACAGATTGAGTGGATTTGACAGCACATTGCTATAATGTTCGAATATGATGAAAAACATATTTAATTTGAAACTGATGTCGATAGTAATTAAAATTGTAATTCACAATTTAACAGTGGTTTCAACGGGCATTGAGGTTGTCCACATGTTGTCATAACCAGGGGGCTGATGTCATTTTCGTATTCCCCAAAAATGCCATTTCAAAGAATTTCCATTACAAGATATTTCCTGCTTTATGTATTCCAAGAGATGTTTTCTCATTAACAATTTCAGTGAACCTTGCGATAGAATAGGATAAACAAGGATAATTGGGTATAGAAAGTTCTGCCAAGCATCCTCAGTGGACATGGTCCGTGCACATGACTTGGAGTCAACTATGCGGCCCGTTTCGTATCGGGTCGGCCGCTCTCAGACGCGGGTGATGCACGACTGTGGCTGTAAGTTGTACGATGGGAATCGATACCAGATCATCGATTGGTACACCCGAACACTACCTTGTGAATACAGTAGAAGCACCTACTGTAGCAGAACTCCATCACGTCTTTATTGAAGAGGGTGTTCCGTTGGCAGTTTCTGCATCACACAAGGCAATCGACGAAGCGGGTCTTGATTTGTCTGAAGTCACGCACATTGTCTCAACAACTTGCACTGACAGTTCAAATCCTGGGTTTGATTATTTTGTAGCCAACAATCTCGGTTTCAAACACCAGGTGGAAAAGGTTCTTCTGCATGGCGTTGGCTGCAGCCGAGGACTTGCGGTACTCCGAGCAGCTGCCTCCCTAGCACTCGGCAGCTCGGCAATGGGCAGACCTGCACGTATCTTGTGCTTGGCCCTCGAAATTAGCACTAGCCTGGTCCGAAGCGAGTCGGATAGCATCAATGAACGAGAAGAGACTATGATTGGCGTGACCTTGTTTTTGGATTGTGCCGGGGCGGCAATACTCAGCAACGACGTTGGTGAAACTTCGATGCCTATTTACAGGCTACTTGGCTGGAATCACAAGATCCTTCCAAACACGGATAAAGACCTGGAATTTTACGTTTAACCACTCGGTATGATGCAGTTTGTTCAATATCGATGATTATCATGGTATGCTGGCATGGTAATAGGACGGAAAGTTGTCTTGTCACCTAGAGTGCCTAAGCTTGCCTGCGGCTCTCTTTCCTCCATGTTCCAGGAATTGCTTTCCATGTTGCCCAATTTACCCTTGGAATACAAAGAACTGCATTGGTTTGACTGGGAAATGCATCCAGGCGGAGCAACGATTCTGACCGGCGCCGAAAAGACTCTTGGGATTTCATCTGAACACATGCATGCAAGCTATGACGTTTACATGAAACATAGAAACTCGAGCTCCGCTACCTTATTTAGCGTCATGGATAGGCTGAGGAGAAAGGACATGGATTAAATTGCACCAGGCGGCCATGTGAGCGACCATGTGGTTGGGTGCGCGTTTGGGCCGGGGGTCTAGGCGGAGATGTGTGTCTTTGAACGGAATACCAGGTAACAAGTTTGAAGGGCGGCAGATCGGGATTTAGATTTACATGATGTAAATGAATATAGAGGGGGATAATAATTGTTGACTATTTATCAAATATAGGAGGGATTTTGCCGGATGGCCTAGGTTTCTAGGAGGAAGTTAATATGGGCGCCTCTCTGCTACGATCTCCACCTTTCTGCCCTAACTACTCTACATAGGATGTGGGAGATGATTTGGGAGTGCACGCAACTGACATCCGTCCTTGGAAGTGGCTCCGGCCAGAATGGTGCTGCAATAACACTTCATAAAGACTTTTGTTAGTCGCTTGATAGCCTACGCCTGGCCATTTGTGAGCTGGAAAATACCCAAACTCCAGAAGCACGTCTGCTTCTGGGATTGCCGACGATATATCTTCATACGTCTCTTGAGAAAATCCTCTCAATTACGGGCAAAGAAGATTTAGATGAGGCCCGTCGCGTGCTTCCAGCCCTGCAAGAACGGGTCACCCTTCCAAGCGCTGGACATGCAATCCATGGCACAGGCCAGGTGCTCCGCAGAGCGAGGGGATTCCCTAAACGACAGTTGAGAAATTTTCAGACCATCGCCTTCTATCATGCCAGTCTGAAATGCTGGGCATATGGTCTCATTTCAGTCAAGAACGAGCCACATGAAAATGCAACGTAGATATCACATTCAGCCTCATCACCCAATACCATCTGGTTAGATGGGCCCGAGACAGACGGTATTAGACGTTTCATCACTCTAGACAGGGGAATTCAAAGCATGGGTTCTCTTCAAAACGATGAAATGCCGAAAACTCGACCCGTTTCACTTTTTTGACACTACTGGCCGAGTCAGAAGCCCACCGGCTTCTAACTGCTTACCCTCATACCAGATATAGCCCTATCGTAACCCAGCTATTAGTTGTATCCAAGACGCCAACAGTTAAACAGTTAAAAAATCCTACGTTTAATCAATTCAACGTCTTGGTCTACAGTTTTTACCCCGCCATAATGACGTAACGATGCATTCTACATCGCTAACCAATTACGTCAACAACATTGCCTTCGCTAATTAATAAACAGAAAGCCACCCAGCCGCCTCCGCCTCTGCGTTGGCTTAAATGCTTTCCTTGGCTACTATCTAGTTACATAGCTCAAAATGGTTCGCGTTTTCATTACAGGCTCAAGCGACGGTATTGGCCAAGCGACCGCTAAACTCCTGGCCGAGCAGGGCCATCAAGTCACACTACACGCTCGCAACATCGACCAGGCTGCGTCTGCAAAGGCTGCAGTCCCTAAAGCCACCGAAGTTCTTGTTGGCGACCTCTCAAGCATTGCAGAGACCAAGAAGCTCGCTGCAGATGCCAATGCTGCTGGTCCTTTTGACGCTATTATTCATAACGCGGGCATCGGTTATGGGTCAACGTCATCAACCCAAATTACCTCGGACAATATTTCGGCCGTCTTCGCCGTAAACACGCTCGCACCGTATATCCTGACCTGTCTCATGGACAAGCCCACTTCGAGACTACTTTTCATGAGCTCCGACAGTCACTTTGGTGGAGATGAGACCTTGCGAAACGCGACACAGTCCCACTCGTACGCCAACAGCAAGCTGCATGAAGTCATGCTTGCCAAGGCCTTTGCTCGCCGATGGAAGGAAGTCCAAGTTTTGAGCATGCATCCTGGCTGGGTGAGAACCAAGATGGGTGGCGCCGCTGCACCGGGTGGGATAGATAAGCCAGTGCAGGTGTTGGCTGGCTGGGCAACTGGGGGAGGCGTGTTGGCAAAGGCTGCCTCTGGAGCATTTGTGATGACGAGTGGAGAGGCTTCACCACATTCTGGAGCTAATGATATTTCTACACAAGAAAAATTGTTGGATATTTGCAAACAGGTCTCTGGGATTTCTATACCAGCAGAATAAGGAAACATAATTTTATAGACAGGCTAGAATAAGAAATGAGGCAGCGTGGGATTCATTTGCCCCTGGACCAAGACCAACGGCCCCCCTCCTTTCTATGATGCAGGGTGGTTTGTCAAGACCACCTGGGGCTATTGATGACGTCGAAAGTCATACTGATTTAACCACAGCTCCAACTCGCGAGCAAGTTACAACGAGACAAATTGGGTTTCTTGGCGAGACCTTTGTATGTAAACCAGACTACCGGCACATGGTATGCCAATTCTAACAAGGGATACAGATATACACACTCTTCAGAAATCAAATTGACGATTGGAATGTTGAGAATTGGACAAGTCAACTCCGGGTAGAGGATAGACACGAGCCTTTTCTAAAGAAAGAAGGGGATTTCAGCGACTTCGCCCATCTGGACTAATTCGGTCAAATGAGGAGATTCTTAGGAGGTGCTGGTATGGATTTGAATCCACAATGGTCCATCCATATATTCGCCAACGTGGGCAAAAACTAGATCCCGAGACAATATGCTGGTTTGTGTAGAGTAGCAGTGCTGAGCATATCCCATCCTTAACCGGCTACCTAACACTATTATTATCAAGCTATCAGATTTGCATGCATCTCCGACTTGGTCAACGCATTTGTTGTGGCACAGGAAGTGGGGCGAATTCTACTGGAACAGATGTAGGGTAAGCTGGCATGGTCTACATCTTGACGGCGCCATTGTTTATTCGGGCCATGGTTTCACCGTGGGACGGTGTGCAACTGTGCATTGATCTTGTTGGACAGTAACTTACACAGAACTATTTCGCTGGCATTTTTTAGTCTCGACTCCATGATGCTGATGTACTGGATCCTTTGTCGAGCATAGCGCAGTGTCTGTCAGTCTGCAGGCGTTTCGTCGCGTCCATCTGCCAAGACGATCGGCGAAATTATCGGTTCCTTGCTTGATGTCGCTAGTTAGATGCCGCCCGCCCGCCCCGCCCCGCCATCTCCACTTGGAGGGGTCCGGCCGGCAGTCACTGAGGCTAAGGCTAGCATATGCGAAAAATGTCACAAGTGAATGGTGGCTATGTAAATGCACCAGCTTGTAAAAGGCGGCCTTTCCCCCAAAACTCATGTAGAAATCATTAAAGTCCACCTGCCATGATGGGGAAAAATTCACACTAATGGCACCATGTCATGAGTGGGATGCGTAATAATCGGTTGACTGGCTAAATCTGAGACACGCCGGCTCAGCTTCGGGTGGGCGCACGTGATGCTGCTCCGCATCGTGCCATGCCCCTTTGGCCTCCTGTCTCGCTGGCACGAAACCTGGGCAACCTGGGACTGCATCACCAAATCTATCCAAATCTGCCGAGACCGCTCGAGATAATCCGTCATGGTTGTCAAGCCCCTTTCCGATACTCACATGCCCGCCCTGGGCTCCCCTTTCTCTCGTCGCTTCTGACTGACCCTTTGGACATCAGGCCCAATCACTCGACGCCGCCCAAATCTCAGAATTCAGAAAGGCCTTTTCTCTGTTTGTCAGTAGTAGACACGTTGGATAACCCGTCTCTAGTGATCTCACGCTTTCTAGGACAAAGATGGCGACGGTACGTTTGAACTATTTCGACATCGCGGCGTGTCATTACACTAGTTAGTCGCCGTGACTTCTGCACCATGCGTCTAACCTGCTCCACTCTATCCGTTTAGGCCAGGTAACCGCCAAGGATATTGGCAATGTCATGCGCTCTCTGGGCCAAAACCCTTCAGACGCTGAACTCGAGGATATGCTCAATGAAATCGACATCGATCGGAACGGATCCATCGACTTTGAAGGTGGGTCTAGCATCAACCCATTCATCCATCCATGCTTTGCATTTTCTGACAACCTCCAAAAGAGTTCTTGGCCATCATGTCACTCAAGGGGAGGGAGGTTGATACTAATCAAGAACTGCGTGAGGCATTCAAGGTACAGTGGCTACCCTACCCAGCCCCATGTTCACTAACCCAGCCCTAGGTGTTTGACCACGATAATTCCGGCACCATCTCAAAGGATGAGATGCGCAAAGTCTTGATCTCACTTGGCGAAAACCTCACCGAGGCCGAGATTGACGAAATCCTCCAGGAGGCGGATAAAGATGGCGATGGAACGATAGATTGTGAGTGTTGAGCCCGACCCTCTAACGCTTCGTCCATTATTTAACATTAAACGAGATGACGAATTCGTTGCCATAATCACTGGTGGTTCCATGTAACTTTTGCACTGGACTTTGCTTCGTCATGGTGAATATGGGGCCCCCGCTTCGTAATAGACAAGACGACATGTGTTGTGGCACACCTCACACCTTGTTGCGAATTGCCTTCTGCATATTTTGAGAAGGGACATGTGCCTGAAATAGTTGTATTGACCAAATACTGGGCCCAGATCTTCGGAACAAATGCTTTAATTGCTAGAAATTGCAAGACTGATGACAGCCTACTGCTTAGAGCAACCACACATCCCCTCTCTCTATTATGGCTGCTTCTGATGATTAAGTGACGCGTGTGTTTCGATATGTCTCATCTAACCAACCAGCCTTTCTATGTATATACCAGTGGTTGCCAACTTTGCTCCGCAAACATAAGCATGGCGAACCTGAATCTTCTGATGTAAGCCAACTGAACTGCGGCGAATCATTCAGGTAGAAAGTTTTATTTGTTCAACAGAAGCGCTACATTTGTGCCACCAAACTTGGAAGGGATACTTGTTTACTTTTATTAGCATGCAGAGCTATTCCTCGCCTGAAAATAATAAGGGGATAACGAGCCTTGGCCTTCAGGGTGAAGAGTTTCTCGCCGCACCAAGTTTGTGCTGGAGGGGGTTTTGATTAGAGCCACTGCCAGTGCCGGGGCCCGAATGGCATTGAAGACTTTCTCGGCAAGAATCCATCACCATGATGAATATGTTTGGCAAGGAATATGACCAGAAAGTAGCGCTCATATTGCCTGTGGCCTGTTTGGATGCTCGTGGTGGTGTTCATGTACCTATGTACAACTGTTTGCCGCACGTGACAGGCACCAACTGGCAGTTGGTTGCCTGTCACTTCCAGTGATCGTGAATTTTACACCGTATCAACAACCACAAATTCAATTTTGGTCTTTACTTGTTAACGTATTTTTGATTTCTCTCCAGACTATCTATTGCTTCTCCATCTCGACGCATACGCGGCTCCGCACTCCCTCAGTCAACAATGGATCGGCCTATTCGTGACGACGAAGGCTCGTCACCCGCCATCAACATCACGTCGCTCCCCCAAGACCTTCTCATAGCCATCATCGGGCACGATTGTATGGAACGCAATGACGTCGTCGCTATCCGACTCGCTTGCATCATTCTCAGTAAAGCCGCCACCGTCATTCTCTTCCGCCGCGTCCGCATCTCCCAGCTGTGCCGTGACCGGGATGCCTTCCTCTCTATCTGCAAAAGTCCCCATCTAGCACAACACGTTCGTGACGTCGAGTGGCAGGAAATTTGCTGGTTCCCGGGCTACTTTGCCTTTGCTTCACAAATGGCCCAATGCCCCGACAACCTCCCGAGTTTGAACGACGACGACGAGCACCAGTTTTGCGACAACCTTGACATCATTGCTGCAGACTTGTTCTGGTTGCCAGTCGTTCCCCATGGACAAGAATTAATCGACAAGACGGCCATAGAGTCGCAGCGAGAAGACGCCATTCAAGCATTCTACAACGAGTTCCAACAGGCTATTCGTCAACTCCCATCTCTTTCCACCGTCATTTCACGACCTATGCCCGCCTACCGCACCCTCGATTGGTGCGAGTACCCAATCAATGTGAGAGTCTTCCAAACGCACCATCCTTATGTTGATGCCGAAGACCGCACATGGCTACCACAGACCAACGACGGATTGTTCCTCTTCCTCCTTCCTGCCATCCAGTCCCTAGCTCCATCCATCACAAGACTTGTATGGGAAGACGACTTCATGGCTGCCAGCTACTTTCGGGAACCGCGCCCCGAAGCCTTTAAACACCTGCATACTCTACTCCTCACTCTCACTCCACAGCAATTCGGCCCGTACGACAATTTAGCCGCCAGCCTTGAAGCAGCTACAAGCGTTCGGAATCTCAGCATTGGCGTAAGGGAGGGGCCGACCGACCTGGAACTTGAGCGCGCATTGGTTAAATTATCTCTAGAGACGATGGAAACTGGCTGGTCACGACTTCACTCGTTGAGCCTTGACTCAATGCGTAAATCCATGAAGGCTCTTGTGGACATTGTGACACACAATGCCGACACCCTACGCCATCTGCACCTTAGCAACTGTTGTTTTCAACTTGGGAGATTGAAACAGTTGGCTGATATTCCGAATCTCCAACTGCACTCCTTTAGTATCTACGACTTTGAGCCTGCAGACGATGTAACCACCGAGAAAACCCTTCTTGCCTTTGTCAACAAGAAGCCTGAAATCAATGGCAACTATCGGCTGTTTTGCCGAGAGTCGACACACGCAAATAGCCGCACTATTATGACAGTTTCTCCAACAAAATATCCAGAACATGATCATACCGTCGAGCCAACCGAAGACCAAGGTAGTGATATCGAATCTTTAGACAGCCTTTCTCATCGTCTCAACACAGCTCCCAAATGGGTTTGGGGTCGCTACTTCAAGGAATCAAGTTGTAGTGACAGCTATTGCTACCAGGTACCAGATTCAAATCCATACGGAATACCAACAACGTGCTGGAAATTTACCAGTCGGGACGGAACCGTAGCCTTCGGCGCCGACCCGCTGTTCTTTTTCGAGGAATGGGATCAGGAGGCAGGGGACATGGAACAGCCAACGCCATATTGTAATCAGCTTCGCGAATTCAATATGGAAACGTGCGGAATGTGCCTGGGCAGCGTTCTTGGTGAAGGGTCAACCGCTTGGGATCTAATCAAACACCTTGAACCTCCGGAAGATGCTATCCGTTATGACGAACATGAGGCAGAAATTGCCATTTCCTCACTCGAAAGTTGTGAAGGTTAAAGCTGCGGCTAGGTGGGTGGAATAAGTTGGCCGACTTGGTGGCGATGGACATAGATACCATGCATCAACTTTGTAGGTATTCTTCTGGTGGTCTGCTATGAGTTATAGCATTGGTAGTAATCCCTCAAAGGTTATCAATCTTATGCTAAAAAGTTCACGGACTATTCCAGCCTACTAAAGCGTCATTTCCGAACTTTTCCTTGATAATGTTGTTGGACAAACTCCAGAGTGACACACCCAAGTTTCCATCAGATGCTTGGGAGGTTTCTTTTCCTTTCTTTACGGGGTCTGTGATATAATACCAATTCAAATTATTCTCAGAAACCTCCGAAGATGACAATGCCTACACAGCGTCATAGGAACCTTGATCTAGGTCTCTGCTAACGAATTGGACAACCTCGAGATCAAATTGCTAGTCAGTCTGGGGTATGCTTACTTCCAATGCTCTTTCATGGATGTACTTACCTAGCATTATGCTAGCGATTTTTCTTCGAATGGCATGACTTTGGTACGCCGTACCGTTCCGGGATGGACTGATGGAGCATAGATGTCATCGCTATTGTGCCGAATGACTCTCGACACGACTGTAATATCTGGGCTAGCTTCGACCGGCTATACAGCTCGTCCGGGACGACTTTGTCATTGGTGATATCGGATAAGGTCTCAAATCGGATTTGGAGGGCGCAGCGCGATCAAGTTCGCTGGTGACAACAACCACCCTTGGCGCAAGTACACCAGGAACCATACTTTTTCTTCGGAGGAGAGGCCAGAGCTGATTGGTGACTTAGTAATGGCCGAGGTAATTAACACTAAAATGCTGGTCGACGCTGTCGGCGTGGAAACGGAAAGTATTGGCATTGACGCCCGCAGTGAGGACCAAGAAGTTGAGGCGATCAAACTTGTCCTGCAGCTCCGAACAGGTGGTCCTCAAGCCAATGAGGGAATCAAAATTCCATTCTTTCCAGGCGATATCAGTATCCGGAGGTTCCCCCTTGATTGTCGAGGTTGCCTCTGATCCTTGCTCCTCTTTGCGATTGATCATGATGACCTTGCATCTAGTATGCGCCAGGGCCCGAGAAATTCCATACTCAATACCATGAGCCCCTTCCGCCGCAATGACAGTAGATCCGATTAGGTTGTCCGATTTGACTTTCTCTGGCCCAACAACTTTGTAAAGGACTCACTACATAAAGGATGTGTGTGTGTGTGTGTGTGTGTGTAGAGATGCCTTCAATCTACGCTCTATTCTCTTATCTTTATAGCCCTCTTTGAATTGGCAAGTTGGTTTTTTTTAAGGCATAGTAATGAGAGTCATTGATTGATTGTGCCGGTAATATAGATAAGCAATGTCCCAAGACCAAACTACCAGTTGACAGTACCATGGTCGATTCATGATGGCGTAGTCGACTACATAGCGCCAAGAAAGCAATCTTCAATCCGGGCCTGGTTCTTGGAAAATATTACGTCAGTGAGCTGGGGTATATTGGCGTCATTCACAAGTAAGATAAATACTAAGCGCGCCATCTGCCTCGATCCGGGGGTGGCATTGAGACATGATTTCTCTATTTGTTTTATAATTTTTTTTATTTTTAAATCGCCGGTCTTATCGTCATCAAAAGAATGCTGTAGATACTAAATTACTGGCGCACCCTTTACGCGCAATTGTGAAGATTCCACTTATAGTCCTGCGTACTCTTAGCTAATGCCCACTACTCCATTCTAGACGAACCGACTTCAAGGTTTGACTTCAGGGTTCGTCTTCAGGGTTCGTCTTCAGGGTTCGTCGCTTAAAATCTACTCTTAGCAATATTGGGGTCATCAGGGAGAAGATTGAAGGGAATACAGATAGTTTGGAGGTGTTGGAGCAATATCCTATCCTGCATAATCATCCCAGGTAACCCGCAACGCTGCTTAATGAGTGTATCGACATCCCGTCGCAGCCTCCCCGATTCAGTACTCGAAATCGAGTCCCTAAGGCAATGTACAGGTATTTTGGTGTCTTTGTAAAACTTTGAGGAGTGGTGACAAGACGATGAGCAGCATTCCAAATATCCTTCCTTCAATATCGTTAGGCTAGCATCATCAGAGAGGGCCTAGCACCTACACAGCCCCCGTCGCCCAGCTACCGACGAGTGGATGTCCGTTGGCACAAAAGACCCATGGCGCCGTAACCGCTGACATTACTTCCTCTCTCATAGCTTTAGCAGCCCATCCTGCTCAACTTTGCAATTTTCGGTAATTTCCTCAAGTGTCTTGTGGCATGGGCTCTACGCAACCATCACAAGATGGCTTTTAACTACTGCGGCCTAATTTCGAACTTTGGTTCTTCTTTGCCTGGCGTCGGTCAAACCGGACTCTACTAAGCGCTATTCGACACATGCTTTCGAGCTGCAGATGTTAGTTTGGCAGGGGATCATGGCCATTTCTTTCATATACGGTGGGTAATAGCGGCCAACTGCAGATATGGTTATAAGGAGCGCGATCTTCATTCCCCCGGTTCTTCTGCCTGTCTTGCCTCACCACCCCTGCATTTTCCTGTGTGGGCCTGGCTGTGGATTTTGCACCAGGTCCGTGGGTTTTGTGCTTTTTTCTTTGCCCTTTCCATTGGCCCTGAGTCACATAACGTCTGTATCACCTGATTGGTCTAGTCTCAAGTCGCTTAATCTGCTCCGCCATTATCATCCCAAGCCACCCACTCAGGCTGCCCCGCCTTGATCTGGTTGTCGCAAGCAGATCAAAACATCTTAGTATTTGCTAATCAATTACGCGAAAGACTTTGAAGATTGGTAGGTGGGTATAAAAATCGCATTATACAGACGACTGGATTAAAATAAAAATAAAAAGTGTGAAAATGATGTTGTGTAGCCACAGAGACACTCAATCCCTATCGGCAAGGATAGTAGTAGCATGTAGGGATTCTCCCACTGCCATTGGCTGACAAATTTGGCTATTGGAGCTAGGCTGGCGTGCGTTATTACGTACGGACTACGGAGTGTAGCCTGCTGAAAATGTAGCGTCGCCGTAAATGACCTAGATAGGCAACGCAGTCCATCCACCTGACCTCACCAACCCAACCGTATGCTAGGGGCAAGGCTGAGCTCCCCCCCCCGGACCAACAACTCCACAGCGGAATTCGTCTTTTGAAAGTCATCACTAGCTGTTAGTCGTTGCGCCAGTCAGCCTTGAGACTGTCTTCCCTCTGTCTGATGACGGCTCCTCTAGGACTTTGGGATTCCTTAGGACGACCTAGAGGACTGCAATCGTAAATCAAATGGATTGGCCGAGCATAAGCTCTAAAAATATATAAACAATGCCTTTTTCCATACCCTAGATAGCACCACAAGCTTCTTTTCCACTCTCATCCTTTGGTACGTTTACGCACCTGGCGGCTTATTCGATCTATCTGGACTTTGCCAGAGCGTCTCAGCTGCATTGTACCCAGAGTGTAACTTATCTGCCCAAGTAACTACATCCAAGCATAGCAGCCTTGCTACATATTTTCTCTCACAAATGCCTCATCAACAACCTCCAGTCTCCAGCTTGGAGTCCTTCATACGGCCCTTCATCACCTCATTCGCAGACGAGATGGGCTACATGCCGCTCTCCAACACAAAGGACGACGCCCTATGGCAAGCAATGATTCAGTACGCGGATCGTACTGGTGTTCCCTACGAGGAAGGGACACATTCATGGATGTGCTTCAAAGTAGGGCACATGTATCCAGTTGTTCGTAAATCTTCGACTAGCCAGTCGTGGTATTATGGCTAATTAGAACGTCCAGGTTTGCTTTCCCAACCACCCACTTGAAGTACGAGTGTACATTGGCATCTACTCATGGTTGGGCCTCCTCTTGGATGATGAAGCTGTCAGGTACATTACCGAGTTTGAGGCCTTTCACAAACGTTTTTTCGCGGGCGAGGCACAGCCAATTCCATTGCTACAAGGCTGGGCAGACCTGATGGCCTTGACCTTTGAGTTTTGGGACCCAGTCGTGGCCAATTTTATCATTTCCGCGTCTCTGAACTTTCTCAACGCCAACGCCCTCGAGGCTCGCAAGGAGTTTGGTCGCATGGAGCGGACTAGAGGCGGGCACAGCTGGGCCTGGTTCCTTCGCGAGAAGGATGGAGTGGGAGAAGCCTACGCCTGGTTCACGTTTCCAATGTCCACATCTCCAGACATATCATGCTTCTTGGAAGTAATCCCCGATCTGTCTTCATGGATTGGGCGCACCAATGACATTCTATCGTGGGTTTGCCCAGTATTCTAGCGACATCCTTTCGTCACCGTTAACGATGCATAGATTCTACAAGGAAGAAAAGGCCGGAGACATTCACAACTACATTCATACCAGAGGCTGGTACGAAAGGAAAAATGCCCGAGGGGTATTTGCTGATTTGGTAGGCGAGGTGCAAGTGATGGCAAAACGAAGTAAGTCTGAGCCTAATAAATTACATCTCGGGGGGAGGGCGAGAAATTCATTGCAGATACTGGCTCTTGTATCATTTTGCTAACAGTTTGTACTTCTAGTGCGGCTTGTGCTAAAGGATAGGGACCCATACTTGGAGCTACTCAACACCCATCTCTTAGGATACATTGCATTCCACAAGCTGAACAGCCGTTATAGGCTGTGGGAGGTAAGCTTGGGGGAGAAGGACACTGATAGGACTGTCTTGGGTACTCAGTAGGATATCACGACGCATTTTTATTTATTGCAACCAGTATGAAGCTGGTTTGAGTTAATTCCAAGTCGGGATTGGAGTATTGGTATTTTTTTATTTAGCGAATTCATATAGACACGAGAGTAATTGGAATTGTCAAGTTCTGCTTTAGATCAAAACACGAATCATAGCTATGTTGACTTTCCGTCCCCAAGGGCACCCGACTTACCGGGTGCTACTATTGGTGGTATAGGTTATTCAAATGTACTACTTTTCTTGTTTGACTCATAGCACTCCTCGGCAACCTTCTCAAACGAATCCCATAATGAAACTACACGTTTATACATGTCGGAGTGTGGTATGCTCACAGTAATGCCACTCCGCCGGGAAGCTCCTTTCTGTATGGTGCCATTCGTCGGCTCACATTTGAATGGACTCAGAACCCGGGCTGGTATAATCAAGAGGAACTTCAAGGCTTGAACAATCTACCACCAACAACTGGAGCTGAGCGTCATTGTATGCAGGGAAAGTATTTTTGGTACAGGGACCCCATTTCAAGCCCTGGCTGTTAGAACCCGTTTCCCTAGTATGAGGGTATGCTTGAGCAATTGCAGAACAGAACAGGAGGAAGCTAATTCTGTTATGAAACATTTTTCTTTTAGTGACTGGTTAAATAAGATGGCTTGTCGGTAAATGCGAATATGTCTCGTCTAAGCCTGGTCTTATAGATAAGCGATGGGGCTGTGTCTCGTATAGCTTTGTATGCAAATTGCAATTTGGTACCAAGACGGAACTCGTCCTCGCCAGATATACGCATCTTTGATTCGCAAGTGTCACGAATGAAGAGCATGATCGACTTCCAAATATTACGCCAAGCCTGTAAGCCAGTTTGAGCGCAGGATAAGTCGCTTATGGGACGAATTGAGTGGGGCTTGGACTTTTTGATGAATGATTATGCTCTAGCCCATCACGAGTGAGCGCTACAAATATCCCCACGGGTAGTTGGTTCCCCACTGATTGGCCGAACTAATGCACGACAGCATTCTGAGCCTCCGTAGCTGGGGTCAATGTATCTTCAATGTCAGTAGTATGACAGCCTTCACCCACTGTTTCCCGCGATCCCAAAAAAACAGTCCAGTTGCGCAGACATGATAGATCTTCGCAATGTGTTTCCTAAAGTACCATGGACCAAAAGAATTGGTTTCATGTCACCATTCAGAAGAACTACGGGGAAAATGATCGTAGGAGGCATGGTAGTCTTCAGCTAAAAGGTATCGGTAAAGATTATTTTCGCCAGAATCATAGCTTTATTTTATTATGAGGTACAACAGATAACTATGCAGTTTCGAGATCAGAATTGAATGTTTTATAGAAGGTTTTGTCCGGATTATAGTTAAGACGCTAGACTAGCTTTATTTTCATATTTTGTCCCGTAATTGCTATTCTATTATATCTCTGGAGCAAACCAAGACGCCGAAACGTCATGTATGGACCCACCTGGTCAGGCACAGGAGACAGCACTAACCAGAAATACGAACGTCGGAACCTTGGTATAGACGGTATTATTGGACCGGCAATCACAGGATATCTTCCGCCTCCGAGCTGAAGACACTACACAGTTGTGTTTAACGGTATTATACCATGCACTTCATCCTTGGATGCTCTTCTAGTGCACGGAAGTTCTCCCTGGGATGTGGATGCATTGCCATCAGGTAATAAGACGGTATCGGGGAAAAACTGAAATTCAGTAACTCGATCTTTGCCAATTTTGAACAGGGATTTTAGGGTTGCTTGGATATTGGTTTCCTTTTTATCGACTCGATAGCTGTTCATGTTGAGCACATCTTGGCATTGAAGCACCATGGTAGATACCGGGGCTTCAACAACCAGATATGATGCTTCTTTCGGTGGTCCAAAAGGATTAGCCCCTCTGGCTTCACATGCTGCCTCGATGAGTCTCAGAACTGAGTGTTGGCTGCTTTCCACGCACATCTCCAACCAATGGTTTACTTGCCCGACAACCGAGGCCCAAGACCAACTCGGCATATCACGGGGTGGCATGGCTGCAAGTGGAAACAGGTTCATATAACCCCAGCTCGCTGCCCAAACCATGTCCGAGAAGATCCAATTCTCCCAGATGCCTGCCAAGTACCTGCCAGGGCTCATTTTCGCAAAGTCGGCGGCAACGCTGCTAATGGCTGGCAGACGATCAGTCTCTTTTGTTAAATCTCTCTTGGAGTACTCTGCCACAAGGACCTTCCAGTAGTACTCGGGATCATCTGCCGCGTGTGAGAATCGGAACGCAAGACCGACCGCGCAATGAAGTTTGGCACCATTCTCAAAGGCTTTCTGGGACCGGCACTCCCAGATGATCTTGCTTCTGGTGAAATGTGCAATTCGTGTAGACAATACATTCTCTTGCCAAGTCCATGCCCTTGAGGACAGAGGTGAATTTGCAGTTAGAGGGATACCACCATACTCTGGGATTCTCCGCCCTATAATTGGGGATTTAATCCCATCGGTGCCATTAAATGCGAAATCCTGCAATAGTGTTTCATCCATAGTTTGCCGCGGGGTGAGAAAGGGTTCCCCAACTGTGTTCGCTGATGAGGCTGCAATGGTGAGAATTGCATGTCGGTAATACTGCCCCATTTTTGGGGCCTCGCATTCCCAATCTTATCTTCAAATCAGATCACGTTGTGCCAGTTAAAGAATTCATTGGATGTCTTACCTTGCATATCATCTTGTATGATACAGAGCGCATCGATCCAAATAAAGGGCACCTCCAAACACCTCGCCAATGTAATCGCATCTTTTAGAGCTAAAGGTAAATTGGACCACTCAATTCCAACAGTCATTGACTCAAAATTCGACTTTAATGTTTTCAAATTGCCCTCAGGAGGGCCCCAACGATATGAAAGTGCGCAATAACCACCATATTCATTATTTGTCGCTAGTAGCTTGACGCCATTACCTCGAATATCCAACACTCGCCGAGGCAGTGGTTTGTTCTGTGGTTGTTGACAGTTCTTATGTCTACCACCGACATTGCCAATACAAGCATCCATATGCTCTTTTACAAATTGCAGGCTCCGTTTGGACCCAAAGTCACCCGGGTCTGCTTCCGGTCCGCCAAGGCTGGGCCAAGACGGGATACTATGACCTATATTTATTATTATCTATTGATCAACTAGTTTTCCATTTTCAATGGCCTCGAGGAACTACTAACCTTGAGGTTTAAAAAGCAAATACCAAGATGAATAATGATCGTTTAACGTGTGTCGTCGAACGTCACGACGATGGGTCGACCCCATACACACTCTACGATAAAGGTCTTGGTGTCTATGCGTATATTGAAGCGTTCATAAGCATCAACTATTAGCTTGCAGTACGTACAGGATTGTGATGATTTCTTGAGCTTGGACACCGCAATCTCCACACGCAGCTCCTTTAGCTGTTCCGACGGGGAAAGGTTCTGACAATATGGACAAGCAAATCCAGAAAGCACGGTAGCTGGCTTTAAATGTTTGGTTCGGCGGTGCTAGGATATTAGAGTAGATAGACAATCGTCGTGTGGCCAAGAAATGGAAAGATTCAAGGACAAACGGGAAAATGTAAGCCATGTATGAGTCCGGAAGAGAGTTTATCCGAGGTCGGAACAAGTGCTTCGAACTCGAGGATGTTGATGTAACACACACCCAAGAAGTCTATTAATAACCGTGGGGAGTATGACTCTCATTATTCCACTGTACTGCAACGAATTAAACAATATCACTCACTTTGAAAAATGTTAAGACACTTTCCGTAATCCCAGATCATAAACAACTAACGGAAAATTTGGCTGTGTGAAAAGGCGAAGATATGTCTGCTACGATTATTTGGTCAACAAACTCATAATTATGTAGCATTGTAGTTCTACCTTCTTCTTTATACTTTTTGTGATCTGGTTACCATTCTTGTACTACATCGTCTTCCACATTTCATTAAGAGTCACTGCTGAGTAAATATTATAAGTCAACTGCTTTTGAGTGGGCGAACACATAACATACACATAACATTCAACAAGAAGCTGACAAAAAAATATCCTAGCGCTCACTTTTACATGAATTTGGGGTTGATTTGCCAATGATAGTACTGCAATCCAAGGATTTTGTAGCTCTGGCCTTGCCCATTATCGCGGTTGGATGATGACGCTATTGCGGCTCTTGAACCACTTGTTGGGAAATTAACCTGGGAAGTGTAGGTCCGGGTATCGACTTTTTGAAGCCATCTGGTTTCGGACAATATCATCAAAATAAACCGGTTGCTGAAGCGGTTCTTTCAATTGAACGGGGCACCGCCCACCAACTACTAGGCTCCAACTGCCAAGACATCTGGGGATGGAGACGTGGAATCTGTCGGCAGGGATCGCGATAATATAGGGCCCAAGTTGCAAATATTTTACTTCACCAGGTTGCAAATTCTCGATTTTAAAGCCCCCGGAGGTCCTACTTGATGTTGGCTATTGACACCGTCTAGGATGGGCCGGAATTTCCGAGTACCTGGTTTGTCGTATGACTGACTGACATGAGCACCATGTTGACCTGTGACGGAGTCCATTTCTCCATAAAGTGGTATGCTGTAAAATGATCATTCAGTGTGCCAATGAATAATAACTACAGTATTTAGTAATGGTTCCTCTATACATGCTGAGCGGCCTATCCTGCCACTATTAGTTCAGACTCTGTTTCCACACACAACTCAAACAAATGGTTTCGGCCAGGGATCACCCAGAACTCACCACCGCGTAAGAAATGACCTATAATCCACCTGCAGCTTCCGGGGTTTTCTTCTGTACTATTTCCAACATACTATTATCCTTCCTGATACACTATAAACACTGCCCCGGATGTGAATCTCCCAACCCTAGTCACTGGCTCTAATTTCTAGCAGAGGACCACCCTCAAATGCCTCTTGCGATGTGACAAGTAGCTGAAAGTTTCCGTGATTTTGCACGTCAGTTATCCTCTATATTACATCCCAACATGTTATTTTGTCGTCAATGCTCTCATCTAAGGCATCAATAACAACGTAGACCTGCTCGTATGTTGAGAGACTGGCTCTCAGCGAGTCGCACATGCTTCGAAATGATGGTCCCACCTTCTGGCAGTCTACTTCGAAGGCCTCTGATAAAAGGTCACGTACGGTTTCCCGAGACTGCCAAGACTGGCGTAGAATTGCCTCTATTGGAGTTTTTGTTGCTTGATTAGTGCGTCTTATGTAATCTCAGTAGATATACAAGGTCTCACAGCCAGGAACTGGTCTTCGCCTTCTGATTGATCCCCTGGATCTGGCCCAAATTTTGCGACGTTGAGCCTGATGACACGCTCTCCGTTCACAGAACTCCACACATCATCCTATGATGAACTCCATTGAGTGGTCTCGGGGTTGGTGGATATGCCGCATGCCCTACATTCCTAGAGAAAATACATCATCGGGGGTGGGGGAGTGGGTATGCCGTATGGACCGGTGTCTAGATCCCGGAGTGTGTTGTTTTCTATTAGCATAGTTACTTAACTTAAGCTGCTTCATTTATATCCTTAATAATGCTGCCGGTCTTCTCATCTGGCCGCTTATGATGTGCGTCGAACTCCGTCAGTCAATCTCAGTGTGTCTTGGTGGGTAGATGTTCAGCGCACGGAGGATGAATATCCGCAATTGTGGGCCATGAAGTTTGTTCACTCCGGAGATGACTTATCAATTGGAATAAAATTCTGCATTTCTTGGCAAATGCCTGACATTGATCTGGTTGTCGCGCACCGTGGCGTGGAGCTCATTCCTTATAGATGCACTTCCAGGACAACGGGAAAATGCTCTTATATGCTCACTTGCCCAACTTGAACATTAATTGAAGTTGTCATCTCTTCTGTGACTGGTATCTGGTTACAGCTTGCTGCCCCGAAAATGAAAAGTACACTTCTTCCCTTAATCTTTGTGTTTACCCACATCTTCAACCATACAGCTGCCCTACAAGCTTCAAATTTCAATGTGACTCCAGAGGTCGCGGCTGAATACACCTGCACAGAGGTCTGCTACCAAGGTCTGCAGGCTGGAAATACCGGTGATCTACAGAGATTCGGCACTTCATTCGATTTTGAGTTTTACAATACCGCCTCAAACTTCTCCAACTCGAATCCAGGTGACATTCTCAAGCTGCAAAAAATCGACCCGACCAAGTTAGACCATTCTCCAGCGTCTGGTGTCCCCCCAGGCGTCCAGTTTTATCGGTTCCAATACACTTCAGTTGACTTCAAAGGCGCAAAAATTCCATCGACGGGGTTTGTTGCTATTCCAAACAAGAAGCGCCCAAGAAAAAGCCGCCTTCGAACGGTTGCGTTTGCTCACGGGACAACGGGACTTTGGCGAGGATGCGCACCCTCGACAAGTCCTAATCTTTTTGATTATCATACATGGACGGCATTGGTGAGCCATGGCTATGCGGTGATAGCCACCGACTATTCCGGCATTGGCAACAACTTTTCCGATTTTAAATATCTGATGTTCCCGGAACATGCAAACGATATTTTCTATTCCGTGGTCGCGGCAAGAAATGCATTTGGCAACGTATTGTCAAAGGAATGGATGAGCATAGGTCACTCAGAGGGAGGCGGCAGCGTATGGAGCCTGAGCGAGAGCGATCTTCTCCGCTCCCAGCCATCCAAGGCGGGGAAATATCTCGGAACTGTTGCAATCGCCCCGGCAACGAGACTTTTTGACATGGCTGTCGATGCGGCCAAAGTGTTTGCGACCAACAAGGATTTCCACGGATTGTCTGTTGCAAGCGGCTCTGTCAGGGTGGGAAGTGCGATAAAAAGCATCTTTCCAGCCTACAACATGTCCATCTATGCAGAAAAGCTGCGCAAGCGGGTAGAATTAGCTGGGATTGCACAGCTGTGTTTCGATGCAAACGCAGCATTGGTAAATGATTTAGCCGGGAACGAAATGCTATCAGGCACCGACCTATCCCAAGAGACTGAGCTGCAGCAATTTCAAAATATGACATCGCCTGGTCTGGGCAAGCGATCTGCCCATTCCATTCTAGTCCTTCAGGGACTCAAAGACACAGCCGTCGCGCCTGACATAACTATTGCCACGTACAAGGACAGTTGTCGGTACGGCAATGAGCTGCATTTGAAGCTATATCCGGCTGAGGACCACGTAACTATTGTAACAAAGGCTGCGCCAATGTTCCTACGCTTTATGGACTCCAAGTTCAGGCATTCAACAAAGGCCTTGGGTAGATGCACCACCGAGACGATTCGGTCCAAGCAAGTGGGTTGATGTAAAAGTGAGGAAGCTTGACATTAGGTCTATGCCACTGGTCGGTGTCTGGCATTGGATTCCATTATGAAATTTATCACAGTGGAACTCTATGAGACGAGATATTTTTAGTCTGTTATTTCATTCAAGAAGTAGTGACTAAAGCATGATTTGTTCCTGTTCCATGTACCTCTGGGAGTCACCTACACCCCATTTCCCATTGGCAAGCGAATGTCTTTCGTTCAAGGATAAAAGGCCTCCCTACCCTGGTTGTATGTTGATGCCGTTCCGAATACGCCTCTCATTTTCCGTCATCATTGTATATATCTCTAACGAAAGCCAATACTACTCGATGAAGCAGATGGAATCGGCTTTGGCCGTACGGTTTGCCTAATCAACAGAGGTTGTTGTGTGCAGGTAACTCTGGCCGGCCCTATGCACCATTGCAACTTCTCCGATGCGTAATCTTCTGCATATATATGTGTAATGAAATGGGAGGGTATATCCTTAAGTTTGTAACAACGGTTCTCAGCTATTTGGACCAGTGGATTGACCTATTTCATGTAAATGGTGAACTAATTGGACGGCCGATCTTCAAATACAATAGGCTCTGCGAATTGGTCATCAAAACAGCGGTTTCCAAGGAACCCTGAAGTCAGAATGCCTTCAACTTCGAACCTAGGGTTTAAAGAAGCAACCAATGCTTTGGATAAATATCCAGAACTGATGCCTAGCAGTATCTCCGCAACGGAGCGAGTTTGATAATATTATCCAGCGTTAACCGGATTTAAAGTCATGCCAGGTCCGTAATCAATACATATTTGTTTACTTCGATTTGTTCTTTTTGAAGTGATAGGAGAATTGTGCACCCTGAATGTATCTGAGCCATTAGGGTTATTGGCTTCTGGCGGCTGTAGCGGCTAAAAATATGATTGATGAGAAAACCTACTTGACACGGCATCTATCGAAAAGAGAAGTTTATGGCGATAAAATGCTAACGCGGATTTCCACTATTCTTTGATTGTAAATTATTCCTTATTGATTAGGAAATCCCACGCGAAGAAACCAGGTGTAATCGCATTGGCAGAATGTAGTGTAATTTAAGAAGTATCATTTTGGGATTTTAAAAGCCGCACCATAAGATTCGACTCTAGAAAAACACCATAACTCTCTACGTCGCAGGGTTTTAGGGGATTTACCAACTGAAGATCAAATGCCCTAAAGAGCTGGATTTTAGAAATTAGCAAATAAACCTTGGTTTGGGCCACATTAATATATACTCACCTCGAAAATTACCTTGTTAAGTTCCATGAATGCAATTGCTTTCCCAGCGCACATCCATTGGCCATAGCCAAAGGCCAGCTCTACATTACGCTCCATCTCCCTACGATCCATAGGGTCAACCTCAGTGAATCGCTCTGGTCTAAAGACGGCAGCATCTGCGCCAAAGAGTGAAGTAGAGTACAACAGTGACGAAAGGTTCATGCATATAGAGGTACCACCTGGGATAAACATCCCATGAAAGCTATCGCCCTCGGGTGGTACTTCTTTAGGGAACTCGCCGAGCAAAGGTGGACGCATACGAAGACCTTCATAAATGACCGCCTAGTGAGCCTTTAGTAAACAATCGAGCCAATAGTAGACTTGAAACACACAAGGGCTCTACTGACCTGTAAATATGGGAGCTTTTTAGCCTCTTCCCAGGAGATGGGATAAGACACCATGTTTTTCTCAACAGTGGCTGATACCTCCTTCTTGAGCCTTGCATAAGCCAAGGGTGATGTTATAATGTGAACCAAGATCCCTCGTATGGCACAGGCCGTACTCTCAGTTCCAGCCATGAGCATCAATAAACCTTCCACTTGACATTCCGTGCGGTTGAACCCATGCCTCATTAGAGATGCCTGACAACAAGGAAAGAAATTAGTCATCGATTTCTGATCTTGATGTTTCATAATGAAGCTCACCAACATATCCCCATCATGTTTCTCGTCCGAATCAAACCGCTGGTTTACATAGAGTTCTGCCACTCTGACAGCTGTCAACATACTACTTATTCCACAGTTTTGGTTTCTTCGTGGAAAAAAAGCACATACCCCATCAGAGCCCCAAGCCCAGTTTTGTCGGTTGTCTTGGGGCCAACCAAGTTTAAAGCGGGAGGGGAAAATATCATGTTTCCAATCCATGGAACATCAGCCGATGTGGATATCTAAGGCCACAAACGTCGCACCGAGCCAAGAAAGCCATAGTGATCTTGCTCATCTTCTAGATCCCCTGTCGCCTTTCCGAATGCAAGGCGTGTTATCACATCCATGGTGAAGTAACATGAGATGAGGCCCAAGTCGAGGAGCGGTTGGCTCTGACCAGGTAGCGGAGCCAGGTATCTTTCATGAAGAATATGAATCAACTTTTCTACCTGCTCATTGATTCCAAGCTCAACTCCGGGGGTTTCTCTCCCGTTATACGCCGACATGGATCTTGCCTTTGCCTTCTTGTGAGCCTTAGGTTCGAGGATGGTAAAGAGGCTGTCATGGTAAGGATTGAAGCGCCCGTTCAAATACCATTTGGCTTTATGGTATGTGCTAGTGATGGATGAGATTTTCTTGATAATCTCAGGGTCATCGGTTAACACCTCGTTTGGACCTGTCTGTACCAATGGCCCGTACTTCTTGTGCAAATTCCTAAGCACCCAGTATTGTTTTCCGCTGTACGTTAGTCGAGCGATCCAAAGGTACGAAAACGTAGCAAGAATAGAGGGTGCTGGGACATGACGTAAGCGATACCAAGCCCTTGCTACACTGTAGACATACCATACGGCATAGCACACTACGCCCAGGAGGCATATGCCAGTTGGAGTGATCTCGCGTGTTGAGAATAACATTGTCCATAATGGTCGACAGACTGAATGCATTCCAGATAATAAAGCCACTAGAATGAAGGAAAAACTCCTCAATGAAAAGGTAGAAAACAGTCCATCACTGACCGGCAGTTCTTTAGCATTAGTGCTCTGCATCTAGTGGCACACCGAGCCATAGCCCCACAAAAGACGGAAAATGGCTTGAAGCTGAAATGCAGTGTCATCCAAACAGGATTGATGTGGTTTCTGTCGATCATTCCCTGAAGATAACTAATACCCACCTGTTCTAATTAATTATACGTACGTGCTCGAGCATCAATCTGAAATGGGACGGAGCACTATTATACCCGAAGAACGAGGGTGTTCACACTGTTGAATTTGCCTTGACGCAATCAACGAGAAACTGAAGAAAAAGAAGTCTGCAAAAGGCACTACCGTGAGTTTTGCTTTGCCAAAGGACTTTGGCCTAAATCGTGGATAGCCGGAGCGACAGTAGTCTGACGTGGCTGGGTTCTGCAGGCCATGCAGCGAGTAAACACTGACTCTTTTAGCGGCATGCTATCCAGTGACGCTGGAGGTTTTTGATGCCACAATGCGCAATTCAGACAGCAGGTTCTGGTGCACAAGTGCAGGGACTCTTTGAGTGGAGAGTCTGAGATTATTCGTGGCTCACTGGCCAGTTATTTGTTCACTTACGGCTGCGACACCTACATGCCGCTGTGGCATGCATTGGTTGGCGGAGGTGGTGATCATAGGGCAGGCTTGCTGAGTTCTTGTTTAATATCTTGAAATATTCTGATGAATGCAAGTTAAATGCCTGCAAGAAATCATTTATGTTTCCCGTTCATTCGGATGTAAAAAAGGTAGCTTGAACCGATGCCCAAAATTTATATTCAATCCAAGTGTGTCTACCTCTGAACGAAACTAAAGAATGACCGCGTCTAGAATTTGTTTGCTAATGAGCTTACCGAGGAGGTATATTCTTGAAACTAACCTGGACAGGTCATTGTCTCCAAAGCACCGGGCTCTTTGGTTGTATGGAAGAAGTGGGACAGGAATTTGGTTCTAACTGTATCTTATACGGGATTACTAGATTTGAGGGGCTAATTTGCAAATTGTAAATTATATTAAAAGCGCTATAGTGTTACCTGAGCTTAACATTCTTACACAATGTAAGGGAATATTCGCGTGAAATGCGTCGTAGCTGGGTGATGCTGAATCGGCACCGAGTATAAAGCTACGCCAGTCCTGCGATACATCGTAGTGAGGTTGGAAAAGTCTCACCAAAAAATGGCAATATCTGGAATCTAGGACCCTTCCCCTCATCATGTAGTAATTCACATGGCCACATCATAAGAGGCATTGGCGCAGAGTCAAGCTTGATAGTATCGGGCGTGGTGGCTGATGTTCTCGTTAACCAAAATACCCTCTTCTAGTACTATTGATACATGAAGATGCTCTATCCGCAACCAACTTTGACGATCTGACCCACCCGGTCGACTTGGCTGCAGACACGTCCTACATGTGCGCTGCGGCAAACCAGGCCTCTTCGCCCTCAAAGCGTTTCAGTAGAGGCTGGTATGACTCTGGGGCCGGTTTCCCAATGCCCAATGTATCATGACATGAAATTTTCGAGCGGCATATCGATGTTATTCCCAGTAAAGTATCCCCTCACGCTTGACGTCACCGGCTGTAAACGCCCAGCAGGAAAAGCCTGCGTCCCGTAGGATCTGGAAGCATTCGGCAACACCCGGTCGTGTATCGAGCTGCATGAACTGGTCCAGGATGTATTCCAGATCCTCGTCGCAAACGAATTCGCGTGGCTCCTCAATTCCTGCCATCCACAGCATGCGGTAAAAGAGACTGCGGAAAACATCAAAGAAGCGAATGTACGGCCCAGAAATGCTCAGGTAAGTATATTCTCGCTCAGTAGCCTCAAACCATGTGTAGCCCAGAAGCTTGGGCCTGATACGCTCAGCACAAAGCTTCTCTCCTAATCTTGTGTCGATTGCGTCAAAGGCTGCATCGTAGGACATGCAGGTTCCCACAACATCAAATACAACGTGTTTCTTGGAGGCGGCCATTTTTGAAAGATGTTTATTTCAATGGTGCAAGGGGTATAATAATGTATCAAAGAGGAAACGCGACCAAGATTAAAACTGCGCCAATCGCAGGGGCTTTACCTGGAGTCTGAATGCGAGATTCTTTTATAGCAGATTTGACAGCACGTCGAGAATGTTCCTTTGGGCGCCATGGCTATGCCCGCTAAAACAAGGTCGGCAAGGTCCCTTACGGGGACTATCCGCTTTGAGAAGACTGTCGATAAGAACCAGAGGTGTTTCAGAACCTCATCCATGTCCAATACGCGATCTTGGATGGAGACACTTGGAACAAATGCCAATTACCAAGTTGTAGGGGAGTTTATCCGGTCCGGCTCCGGACGAATGCCGGTGAGCATCGGCATCATTTTGTTGATTGACCAGCACATTAGACTCTTGATTTGGCGCCCGATACCGTATCCCGCACAGCCAGCTATAGCGATAGCCCAATTCAGCGACCTGCTCCGCTCCGTGTGAGGATTTTCGCTTTGCTACGTCCATGCAAGGCATGACTCGACGTATTGGGCACAATTCAAGTGTTACATTGACAGATGCAGGATAATAAATCCGAAAACTCATCAATTGTTGATTTGTGAGGCTTGAGCCTGGTGTTGTGGTATGATGGCGATGAGATTTTAAACCCCAAAAATTCAAGTCATGGGCTGCTACAGCCGCTTCGTCATGCCAAGTCTACTCATCATCCTATCAGCCGCTTCCAACCCGATCCCTCAACGCGCCTCCAACGCCACAATCATCCCATTTGGAGAAGGGGGTCGTGGGTGATATGTTTAGCCGATCAACTTCTACTATACAATTTAGCAGCCGGCTCTTCTTTTATTCAGTATTGACTAATTATTTTCTATACCTATCGTGTAGTCGTTTTAAACAGAATGAGCGTTAGAATCAGTGCTACCGCTTCTCACTCTAGTCTTCTCGCCCTGCTCTGGGTGGCTAACTCTTTTGCGTCTCTTCATAAAAAACAGAGCTGTACCTATGATACCAACCACGCCCAAGGTCACCATGGCACCGGTGACTCCAGCAACAGCGTTTGACATGCCACCACTCTTTCCACCATTGGACTCCTTTTCATTGACATTGGTATCGGCTTCATCTTCGTAGGCGGCACAAAATTCTTCAGTAGCCGAGCATTGCTCACACCAGTCACCAACGTCGAGAATCGCTCTCTCCTCCATTTCAGTCTTGAAACGAGACCAGGTTAGAGAGTCTTCGCCAGTGCCAAAGAGAGGGAAGGTGGTCAATTCCCCATCGGTGCCGTTCTTGAAGAGCCAGCGCACGCGCATGTCTTCATGGTTAGAAGGGAACTCCTCAGTGTCGCTAGTAAACAGCTCAAACGTCATTGTGGAGGCGTAGTCGGGTAGGCCGTGAAAGCTGGGCGACACATTCAACAGCTCCGCAACGCCGAAGAAGGCGAGGAAGGTGTCGTAGCTGCCGGCAAGAAGGGTGAATTTCAGCTTACCCTCGGTAGCGACTGTTTGGTTGAGCTGTGTGAGAACAGCTCCCGACAGCGTGTTTGCGCCGATGGAGCGTGCCCTCTGCGATGAGTTCCAATTGAGGCCAAGCTCAGCAGAATCGGCGAGAGTGCGCAAATGAAACAAGTCTTCGTCAGATACGTTGCGGGCAGGCGAAGTCTCATTGTGGATACGAGCGACATTCACAAGATCAAAAATGTTGTAAGCATTCTTGTACGTCATGTTTTCCAGCCTCAGATTGTACACTCCGTCACTAAGAACGTCGTAGAAGCCGGCATAAAAGTCCGCAGTGGAATCCATACGCTCTAGGTATACCTCACTCTCCATGAAATCCTTGGATGCGTTTTTATAGGCAGGGCAGGAATCGTCGCCTTTGATCCAGATGGTGTCTGGAGAATTATCGTTGATTCCGTGAAGAAGCACGTATTGGTATCCACCAATGGGGCTTGTGCTGTTGGTTCCATTGTTGAGAGTCTGGCTTGCAATCTCTGGGGCAATCTCACCCAAAGGAGGGTAAAATCCTTGGAGGAAAGCGGTAGCAGTATTCATCAATATTCCCTGGTCTGGAGCACTGGCAAAGATCTGGGACGAGACATATTGATCCTCCGAGATTCCGAGGATCTGATAAGGTGAATCAGAGGTCAAATATCGATCACGGTAGCTGCTGCCAACTGCGTAATTCTGCTCCGCGCCAAGGCTAGTCAAGCTCTGAGCCCCGTACCACTTTGTAGTACCTGGATACACGATCAGTAATTGAGAGGGGGACGTGGAGGTGGCGAGACAACGTACGATCTCCATGACGGCTGAATACAACCACGCCGTGAATAGTCTCAGCGGCCACACCGGAAGCAAGGCCTACAAGGGCTGCAATATATCTGGCTGACATTATGGGCCAAGAGCTAGCAGGAATTCAAAGACGTCTCTTCTCAATCAACTCGCAATACACAAGAGCTTTATGTTGGCTGGCCTTCGGGTCGTCGGCCTGGGGTGGCGGGAAGGCCCATTTAAGCATTTTGTTACGCTTAGAGCACCATGGACTTGATTGGCAATTATCTAGACCAATATGAGGGGGCTTACCACACCACCAGTAACGCAGATGGTTCTACACCTTGGCCGTCCGAACTCGCCTTATGCGGGGGCGCCAAGACGCTATGTTGTCGCGTCGACAAACTAGGCAGGTTGATAACCCACGGCTCCAATATTGGGTGTAATACGAGGTTGGGACGCCAAGACGCTATGTTGTCGCGTCGACAAACTAGGCAGGTTGATAACCCACGGCTCCAATATTGGGTGTAATTCGAGGTTGGGACGCCAAAGTTGATCACTGTAAACAAGTGTTATGCTTGTTAGGGTGCATAGGTCACGCAATTTATTTAGTTCCGACATACGCTCTCATGGTTAAGTTTTCGTAACGGCATCGCATCCAGATGTAATCTCATCGAGAGGAGCCACATGGGTCGAATAAAACGCCAAGACATCAATACAGCGGGACCCATTAATGTTCTCAGCTACTCTTTGCAGCATCTCCGCGGTTTCGGGGGAGTTCATCAAACCTGGCGTGATCAGATAAATCGCAGTGCCCGATGACTGCATGGGATCCAAAGCTATCAAGGCAGCCAGCGACATATATTAGTAGAAACAATGTACCATTTCACTTTTGCCAATGCATTGGTGGATTAGATGGGCAAAATAAAAACCAGGATAGAGCCGTTTAGGGTAGTTTTCGGCAAAAACTCAAAGGTAAGGCGAATAGATTTTAAAACAACCAGATCAGTGTAGAATTCACATTCATAATCGAACATCTTTAGATTAATTGTGAAGATCACGGGTGGCCATTAACAATTAAAATGTTCTGAATGTACCTGGTGAAAACAGTAATAATCACTCTGTGTAGTTGATGGACACTACTGAGCGGATGATTAGTACCAAGTATTTATGGACTGGCCCCACCGAACCAAAGAAACTGTATAAAAATAGCAAAGAAACATAATAATTGTATACAATTGAGGCATGCCATAACTGAACAGGGAGATACTGTGCAATACATTACCCATTACTAAGCCAGACAGGCCCTGCATATAAAGTGGTTGTCAGGTCCCGCCATCGGTAAAGTCCTTGGATATTACATTTTTTCTTGAAATGGAGAGATTGAGATAAAGACTCATCTAGAATCATGTCTCTTACCTCAGGCCATTGTGATGGCCTGGAAAGTCGATCGTGGTGATGCAACCCCCACGTCACGCATTTTGGCTGTGTAAAAAGTGGCGACTCAGTGTACTCAACGAAGCATGATTGGATGGGCTAACAAGGCCAATAATACACGTAGAGCCCTGCATGACTATTAGCTAATTCTATCCGACTTCCCCGCCGCTACCCAACACAATTCCACGCGCTAATCCATCAAAGATCCCGAACGCATGGCCGATTATGGTGACGCAAAGCTCAGGTTTGCCCTCGCAGGATGAACTGCGCCGCTTCACCGAGTTTCCGCCCGAGATTCGGCTGCGCATATGGAAGTTTGCCTTGGATGAAGCTACAGCAGAACGCAAAATTCAGCTCGCAATCCACAGCCTGATCTATGTCTTAGATCACGAGTGTCTGGGCGGAGAAAGGGGCTTCTGTGGTCTTCACACCCACTGCGAAGCACATGTTCCAGGCCAAGAACACAATGACGGGGAAGTGACCAAGTTGAGTTGCATGGGTGATGGACACTTTGCCGTAGCAGAGACATTTTCTGAACCAGACGACGAGATATCTCGCCGTGCCCTGTTTTGTCTCGGCATCGCCTGCCAAGAGGCCAGGCATGTCATCCTTGGAAGATATCCCAAAACACTGCGCGTTGGGGCTGGTGGTGCGTTGGCTGCACTGCTGGTACGGTTAAGTCAGCGACCAAGATTAGGAACCTTGGTCGGGGACAAACTAAGTCAGTTCGAATCCGGCAGCACCCAAAGCCAATTTGGCTAGCCACATTAAACACTGACCCTAGTAGCTTACTCTATATCAGAGAGCGGATATAACTTAGGGATATAGATCTCCTAGAGGTTTTGATACTAATAGTAACCTAAGTATGAGGTTTTTCCTTTAAAAGATTGTTATATTGTAGCCAGATAGTAGATAGAAATAATACAAAGAAATCGAAAAACACTACGCGTTTTCAGAGGAGAATGGCGGCCAGGAATGGAAAGCCGCCTTGTACGGTTCAATCCCATCAACGACGTCCCCATAATAACAGACCTACCGGGATTTACCTGGATGCACCGTCATCCAGATCTCCCGGATAACCACTGGGATGATTGGGTCCAAGGAGGTTTCCCACAAGACACCAAACTCTTTCAGGAGTTTCGCGAAGCCATCTCATCCTTTCGCTGCGTGGCCTTTCAACACTCTGGGCAACGCGGCTATTTGCACTACGCTTTCGAGGCTGAGCTCTATCAAACGGAAGCATTTAGAAACATTGTGCTATTTTTCGAATCCATCGAGCGCCTAGTGCTGTGGCTTGATCCGAGTTGGTGGCCCGATCCCAACTGGAAACCAGACACAGGAGATGACGTGATTCAACTTGACAACGTCGAAGACCTTGCAACAGCAGGCCTTCGTGATATCCCATATGTCGTCTCTGATGCACGAAGAGTATTGAATAGATTTCATGATGATTCTCGGGCACAGAACAGTCTGCGTACCGCTGGTGGTGGGCACTGGATGCCGCGACCAAAACCCCTGAACAAGATTGGATGCTATCTCGCACCTGAGTCTAATGGAAATGAAAGTCAAAGACAATAGATGGACAACCCGTTTAAAATCTATATTTACCGCGCGATTTTGAATTTAGAAGTGGAACAATGTTCCTCATCTGCTATTAATACAATACGCCATCAATAAGAGTAATAATCAAATTTTATCAGTGTGATCTGCGTGGATGTTCATAGTCTAATCGCATATTCAGGCCACACATTCCACACAAAGGCAACAGCTTCGCGTACCAAAACTGCATTTCAAGAGACGAGAAGGTATTTATGTTGTTTCATCGAGTAATTCCTCGCGCTGAAATTAATGACAATCCGAAACAAAAAGCTCCACATCTTCCACCAACGCTTCCACTTGCCCAGATATTGCTTACACTAAACGACCCCATCATAACCATCTCACCAATTGTGAGTAAACTATTATGCTCTTTAAACGTAAAAGAATTTTGTTGATCATTCCAATACTTACATCCATCCCAGTCTGCGCCAAAGGAAAGTAATACCGCTAAAAAAGGCGCTGATTCCTGTAAATACAATCAGGGGCCCATACCCAGTTCCGTACCCTCCATATGCCTCACCTTTCCATGGTAGACCATCAATCAGCGCATGACTAAGAGGTCCTGAGATAACACTGCCAATACCCCTACCCATGGAAAGCATACTAATTATCATGGTTGAGTTGGATAATTCCTTTTCTTCAGTTTCTTCTGTGAGAGTTGCATCGCTAGCGTCGCTGTCACGCCTCCATTCCTTCGACAGCGCACTTTCCGTCCGTACATGGCGCGTGACACCTGGCCAACCAGAGGGGTATGACCCAGCGGTTAATCCATAGGTGACGGAGAAGAGCAATAGTGTTGATATTTTTGTGGACAATCCCCAAATTAGAAAAGTGGAAATAGTCGACCCGATAGCGGTCATAAAAAAGCAGGTTGTGGCATGATAACGGTCTGTCAAAGATCCCAGCACAGCACAACCAATTGTGGCTGCGAGATTAACAAGAACAAGTGTCAAGGCCGACATGAAATGACTCGCGCCGATCGTGCGGGCAAATGTTGGCAAGTAGATACTCGGCAAGAAAAATCCGAGAGCCTGAACAGTATTCGATACTTGGTACAGGATAAATGTCCGGTTCATAACGAACTCGAATTTGAATGATTCAACGGCAGTTGTCGGTTTACGCGGCAACCTTGGTTTGATGTAATACAACAATGGCGCCGTCAGAACTACCAACGTGACTGCCCATATACGTAAAGAGATGCGGAACCCATAGGTGTGCAGGAAACGCTCAAATATCAAGGGAAGTATAGCACCGGCCAAGCCAGTGCCAGACAGCATGATGCCAAAGGCCATTCCCTTGCGCTTGACGAACCAGTCATCAAAGTAAACAATGAGGGCACAGTAAATGATCGAGCTGCCAAGGGCGAAGAAGATACCCTGGCTGACTAATAATTGGGTTGTTGTTTGCGAGTATGAGCTCACCCCTAGTGAAATGCACATGATGCATAATCCTATGACGGGTGACCACCTCCCAAAGCTTGGGTACAGGCGCTGGAATCCCATGATGATGGGCATGTCTATGTACATGACACCCTGTAATGAAATGATAAGCTAATGAATTTACATGTTAAAGGGTGTATTTACCAAGGTGCAAGTTCCTATAATTGGGATCATTGGGGAACCTGCAAATGGCTCGTTCGTGCTGTAATACTCCTGAAAGACCCCAAAGGTATTGGGGAAGCCTGTATTGAATGGGCTATTAGTCAGAATAGGAGCAAGCCCTGATAAATGATCACGTACCCCAAACCGCAGCGTCCACGAAGAAGCCAGCTGCCAGGTATAGCCACGCATGCTTACCATAATCTGCAGGCGGAACTGACTCGACCATGGACTTTTCGTTAGCCTTATCACCTGCATTTTCGCTAAAGTCCGTATCTGACTGAACGGCCTCTGTAACATCCAGGGGTGCCATCTCCAGGGCACCCTCCTGGCTGTTGCGCAGTTCAGCCGGCATCAGCGACAATCGATGGGCTTGTTGTGGATAATAGATGCTTTGAAATGAAAAAGACACGTTTCATTCCGAATCGAGGAGCACTGCATACTCCTCTGGCGCTCTGGTAATCGTGTATAATCAATGATTTATACCATTGTTGTGACGCTGTGGCAAATCCTGTATTTGATGACCATGTTATCCCCACAACTACTCAACAGTGATACCATTTCAAAGACCGTGATCCATATCGAGGTATGCACCTTGCGTCTGAAAAACCCTAAAGCACAATTAGACCCTAGAAAGAAATGCTGAATTTCCCTGCGCTAACACTTGTGGTGAGACTTGTCACGGGTGACGACATGATCAAGAATGTGACTCAAGTCGGGTATTGCTTGTCTCGGAGTAAAGGAAGGTAGAAGCCTATAGCCGATTGTACTCTATATCAGGCTGCCTGGCCCTTGCGATCCATCAGTTCCATGTGGTGTGTTAGAAGAGTGCGGTTCGGCGAATCCTGGGGTTCCCGCATTCCCATGAATACCGAAGATGCTGTTGTGGTTTCGTATGTCTTGTAGCAGCGTGCTCCATTCTCGTGAGCGGGCGCAATTAGTCCTTGTACGAAGTCCTGACATCATGATTTCACCCGCTAGTTTTGAAGCAAATTGGCTCAACCTTCGCAGTATGACGTCGAGAGAATCAATATTTGCCAAGGAAATATTATCACGTGTATGAATGCCAGATAATAGAGGCTAGAAATGGTACATATCCTCAAGATTATGTTCATAAATTCCTATTTAAGCACTTTACAAATGCAATTCAATCGAAAAGAACGGCGGATCTTGATTCTCGTTATGATGCACATGCACTCATATGGATCAAGGTCCAGTTTTTGTCTTTGAAACAAACGGATTTGCTGAAGACGTTAAAGTAGTCAAGCCACGTATTGCAGCCATGCTATTTCTATGAGCGGGTTACCCATTAGCTATCGCTGTCTAGCCAGGACAATTTTAGTATGTGATTAGCCATGGGTCCCTAACGGCATAACGTAACTTATTCATTTCAAATGGAGCCTTCTGTGGCTTACTGAGATTTGTCAGAAGGAATAGGACCATGATAAAAACTGGAAGTGGTGTTAGCAATGCATGTATCAGAGATGGCATGTCACGCATTGGAATTGTAAACCAAACCTGAGGACACGATCTTGACTCAAATGTGCACCCAGATCTTTTGCGTTGCATGGATGGTCTTGGAATGTAAGACTACAGCGACTATTGGATAAGGGGTGACAGAAGAAATTCTTCTATATTTAACGACAGAGATTTATTACCTCGGTTCCGCGAAAGGACGGTTGATTTTCTTTAACCAGGTAATGTAGATCCGCATTGGGCAATCAAAGTATGCAACTTCTACCTTTTGAGTACGTAATAAATAACAATGAACAGGAAGACAAATTGGATTTTATTGAATCGTTTTTAATGGGCAAATTACTTCCCTACTACTAATATCATCGGTCCAGACTCAAGTAGATTTCTTTGAAACACCTTGACCAAGAGTAATACTTGGACTGGTCCCATGGTAAATATAAATACAGAAACATTAACTGCCGGGAAATGAATACGTACTCAAATACAGTGCGGATTCAAACCTGATGGTGATGATGGTTGTCAGCGCGAAGGTGACTTGTATTCTTAATTCCCTGTACACATAAAATGCACATCTACTAAAAGAGGTACATCCGCATGGATTAGTGTCGATGTATTCAAGGACGGGCAAAAGTTGACAAATGCTATGGAAAATGTGTTCACGAAACATCTTGGTTAAAAGAACAAGGGTCGAACGGGCGTTAACAGTGGATCCTGACGCCACGTCCAACACAGAATAATCTTGAATTCAAGAGTTTTAGGTTTGGGGATGAAACATGAACAGAATTTTTGTTCTTGATTCATCACATTTCTAGATGATCCCTTTGAATGTGTTCATCCAAGAAGTCTGATCGCGCATACCATCAGGTGGCTGGTACCGCAGTAGGAAAAAATATCCCTATGAGAAAAGCAAGCCGCCACACTTTATGATCTAATTAGGTTTTCTGGTACGGCTAGCGAGGGCTTATGATTTCAATTATAATCATTTCCGCACTACCAGAGACCAAAGGGCCGGATAAACGGATCACTATGAGACAGCAATGAAGGAGCCCTTGCCATCCACAGGCCAGTCGTTTGCTTCCGCCAGACAGAGAAGAACAGGAATATAATGATCCAGGTCTCAAGTCTTCAATCTGAATGGATCAAATGCAAAACCTGGCACGGTTCCTAATGTGGTAGCGTCATTGATTATTTGGTTCGTGATATCAAGATGTTGATTGTGCTTGTCATAGCCCAATATAGTATCAAATTTGCTCATTTGAAGGGTGTTGGTTTTTGGGTGCGGGGAACGAAATCGTCGCCCCACCTCAAGGCTTAAGACAAAGCAGTCTGCCAAGCCAAAATTCTCAGCCTGGACAGTTTCTTTCATTGAATCTATGGTTTCTGAGTTCTGACGTGTCACAAAAGACGAACGTCCCTTGTGGGACCAGTAAACCCTGTATATAGTTGCAACATGACGAAATATTTGCAATCAGGGAAATAACTTTAATCGAAATACCGACCCAGGCTTGCCCAGATCAACTACGTGTCAGTTGATGCAGATTGAAACAACTGGAGCCATGGTGAACTCCAGCATTAGATTGTGTGCGCGAAGGCTTCTGGACAAACCCTAGGGCTGTTGTTACCCAGTCCTTTGGAAGCGGCTTGCCTATGATACAAATTTGAAACAATCCTTTGAACGTGGAATCAGCACCATCTGACAAGATGGAATAAGACATCCCCAGCATAACGAACCACTCTCTTCATTTCCATGGAGTTACCAAAGTACTACTGGAAAATAAAATGTCTTGGTGGCCAGAATACACTCGTAACATTGAACCAGATTGAGCCGCATACATCTCAGGCAGGCAACAGCAGGAACCTATGTCTCATATTTCTTTGAATCATTGTCTCAAGTTCGGGTTGGCCACCCGTGACGTGACAAGCTGAGCTGTCTGGGGACGCCGCCGGTGCGACTACCAAGGGCGACACGATCAGGGCTTGCAAGACGATGAAGAATGGTCGCGGCCTGCTCAATGAAGCAATACAGTGATTATTAATGACGAACACGGTGCTTGCCTAAGCCTTCAAATCCTGACTAAGACTGTGTAGCAGAAGATGTCTCATCAATTGAACTCATTTTACGTCAAACGTCACACTCTTGGCGCTTCTAGAGGTCACTCTATAGCTAACAGACGAATCCATCATATTTACATATCCAATGGGGAGTTTTTTCAACACTAATATGCCTCTAACCATTCAATTTTGTGATCAATCTTCCTGTGTTTCCACCCGAGTACAGCATCATCTAGGTGGGAGGAACTTTGGAAATTTCCGCCCCAACGATCATCTCGCTGTTATTGTCAATAATGAGCGTGTCCTGTTTCCACTCATCTACAAGAATCTTTCTCACATCCGATAGATGGTGAAGCCAATTGATATTTATGAAACCTAGTATTTGTAGACGCATAACTTTCTCCTGTGTAATAACTGCGTTAGATTGGCGACTAATATCAACAATGGAGAGATTGGAACACCAACAAAGAGGTTCTTGATGCCAATGATGTCTCCTTTGCGGTTGTAATTGGAGATTGTGCCGCTAGTTAAGTCAATATATATTACTTCATCTGTCTCGTAAGGGTTCTTACCAGGCGGCCACACGACCAAATTTCGCCAAACAAGTCAACATAAAATCCAAAATCTCTCCGCCAACATTATCTATGCGACGATGGTTAGATCGGGCACGGATTTCCTATAGAAAATTATACAAACCAAAGCATATCTCCACCCATCCGTCAGTTTCCTTGGTGAGGCGTTCTTTGCAGAAATCTGACTTGTAGTTGAGACAAACATCCGCCCCTATCTCCTCGACCCATTTGTATTTGGCATCCGTTCTGGCAATGCCGATCACCTAAAAAAACAATTTATGGGCAAAGTCGCACAACCTCGGGTAATTAAATTGCATACCTTAGGACATCCAATCATCTTCTTCGCAATCTGAACGGCAATTCCCATGGCCCGCATTAATTCGCCTACTTCAACTGGTGGCACGTATTGTCGCTCTTTCGTGGCAAATGGGGGGATCCATGTACGCTGAGCAGGGCCATTGCTGAAATATACTGTTTTAAGTAGCACCTGTCCATCATTCAGAGTGGGGATCTTGGCCTTCTCCAAAACGAAGGTCGGCTCGTTGCCATCCAGAACTGGTTCTCCGTAGGGCCTTTTATGGAGCACCCAACGTTGGGATTCAGTCGGGAAAGCCATGGCTTTGGTGATTGCAGCACGATATAAACCTGTTGAAGATGTCTTCAACGTCATTTATACATGCACTGATACCTCCAGGTCCCCCCAATAGAGAGAGATACCCCACATGTGAATTGATCAGCCTGCCGAGGTATTCGATAACTAGTTGCTATGCCTTACCAATTGTCACAAGGTGCAAGTTTTCAACTATATTAACGCAGTTCTCAACTCATTCGTTAAATTAAATTTACACGTGGGTGGATGTCTTGGTATCTAAATAGGAAAATAGCGGTCAACACCCCACAATAGGTTCTTGGACCCAGTTGAATTCTGTCACTGGAAGATTGGGAAAATGCTATGCCTCCTTCTACGATGCAGAGGATTATGATTGCGCCAAACATTTGCGGGTGGAAGACACATTTCGAATTGTGCCAGTCGAGAGAAGCGAGGATGAGTGGACCAATACAAACCCTCCAGTCTTGAAGCGTCCCGCGCTCTTCTTTGCACATCCCCTCACAGACTGCCACGATATTTGGCGCGGCGAGGTATACCTCCGATTCCCACATGAAGTTATTGGTGGCACTGGGATTTTGCATACACTTAATCGCCTCGTCGAGCTGGCAGGCCACAGCTACACGGGGGCAAACACTCCAATGACATGCAGTCACGGGCCTGAGCACGCTCGTCTGACTCTGCCTATTCGTATGACTTCTAAGATTTCCCAGCATCCTACGGAGCTCCAGAAGATTCGCTTCAAAGAAATCCTCACAGAGAATAACCGTCTCCAGTCCGGACATGCATTCCTCGACCTCCCGGTGGCCGCCGGCAGCAACTCGAATGGGATCCGGCGAGCTTCCGTTGCGAACCAATTCCGTGACTATTACCCAAGAGTGCGACCCAAATCAGGGCCATTCAACAATGATCTTTTGGCATTTGCTCCTATGATTTGGGATCTTTTCACACCGAATCCATTGGCTCCTCCTCCAGCGCAGAGCACCACTGCCGCTGCTACCATTTCATCTCTGGGAAACATTAAGAGCAGTGTTAAAGCCAGCCGTGACCTTATACGAATCACAAATGTTTGGGTTATTGGTGAGTCTTTGGGCATTGGCATGAGCACTTTTCTACAAACTTGGTCCGGCGTTCTCGAAATTTTCATGCTCTTCAATTCAGCATTTCACAAAAAGCAATATCTGGAATTCTTTTAAACATAGGATTCTGGATAATCTTATTCGTGGTATGGGGCTAGAATGACAGAGAAAATGCATGATGTAGTGGTTCTTGTTATCTCGTCATGCAGTGGTCTCCTTCATACCTTCATGGATTCGCCCTGTGTTGTTGTCTAGTCTTTGGAGAGTTAGTGGCTCAGCTATGGCCACAAAGCGATCCAGTCAGGCCCATTCGGGCTAGCGGCGAGACAAGGACCATTCCTTCTCGTATCGTATCGTACGATCCAAGTGATGATGAACATTCAAGGTAGATTGAAATGAACATGAACTGTGGTAGCATAAATTCTTGCCCATAAGTTGCATATTCTGAGGCCATCATCATGTTGAAGTGGGATCAGCACAATCCGCGTTCGTGGTAGACTACACACTGAATAATGAACCTGCTCAGGCCAAATGGACAATGCAAGGAGGTCCACAGGCATTTTCGGCTTTGACGCCCTAAAATGCTGTCCAATCATAGTTAGCTTGTCTTCGGCAGTCGACCCGCTCAACGGTAGATTAGTCTCTGTGGGAAATTGGTTGCCCCAGTTCGACAGAAATAGGATTTGACGAGAGGCCTAGGCATGACTGGTAAAGTTCGGCGTTCCCACTCATACTTATAATGCCTTTCCTGTGCCCCCTCCCTTATAGAAAGACTCGCTCGCCTTCATTTCTTGGATCCGTCCCTCCAGAATATGCCAAAGAGATGGTGGCCGTTCCAGGGGCATCGAAAGCTTGCACCGTCTGTTGCAAACGTAGAATTCAGGTGAGAGGAAGTGGATCATGGTTATGGTTATTGTGCGCTAAGTCGATGTGATGTGATAGTGTGACCTTCGACAGCCTGTATGCGGCCAATGCCGAAGATCATGCATCTCCTGCAGCGGCTATGGGCGACAATCGAGTATTAATAGCAGCACATCTCAACAAGCCCACCATGGTACCGTCCCATCACATAAGGCAATTGATGCGCCTCCTCGGAGGCATCAGACAGTCTCAACTGTCCCCGTAAGGCGCGAGGGAAGCAGAATTGACCCATGCCCATCACTACTCCACCACGGTCTTGCGCGTAGTGCCTATGAAGAGAAAATCATTGGTGACTTTTGGTCCTCCTATCTCCCAAACGGGCGGTCTGCATCAGACAAAGTCAAGCAATACTCTCACTACGGCTGGACCAATGTGGCACATGAGCTCTACGTTCAAAACAACCCCAATATCCGCATAGCCTTGCTAGCCGATGCCCTGGGACAAATGAGTAAGCGTGAAAATCTCCCTCAAATGATGCGCAAGAGCCAGCAACTATACGGGAGGGCATTGTTATTAGTGGGTCAATCTCTTCGTGACCCTACCAGGCAAGAAGCCTATGTGGTATTAACAGCTCTCAAGCTGCTGAGCTTCCACGAGGTATGCTTCTCCATAACTGTTTTTCTTACTATCCATGTGCTTAACCACGGCTAAACTTTTCTCAGATGTGGTTTGGCTCGGACGGCAATAAAACTCCAGCCCAGTTCAAAAGATGGGCTACTCATGTAAATGGCATAACAGCATACGTGGTTTCTAGTGGCCCACAGTCATATATTCGCGGCTATGCTCACCAACTCTTTCTAGACATTAGACTATCGCAGGTAAGGTTACAGCTCATGTCTCTCGGCCGCAATCAGAACCTCACCAATGACACCAAGTCTAGGCTATCGTGGGATTGCAACTTCGTAAACCATTAATTTTGGCGGAGCCGGAATGGAAAAGAATCCCCTGGACAGAGTATGAAAAGGGACCCAAGGACACTTTAATAGACATCATTTTGGAGCTCCCTGGCTTTTTTGCTGAGATTGACAGTTTCCAGCTTTGTAAGGATGAGGCTGATCAGATGAGACGCCGAAAGTTGCTCTCGTTAAAGTCTTGGTCTCTAGGTCTTGATCTACAAACGTGGGCAGCCAACTGTGGCCGAGCCTCAATACAGTTTGCCGAGTCAAAGACCATAGACCAGAATATCGAATACTCGCCAGTCACAACTGCCGAAGAATTTGCCATGGGCCATCTCGCCCTGCAATACTGGGCCACCTGCATTCTTTTGTACGATTGCAATTGGTTGGACCCTGTTAACTCCAAGACTATGAAAAAGGAATCCTCGCTAGATCTGGACACCCTGGTGTACTGTCGCAAAATTGCCGATTTCCTTCCCTTTTTTTTTGGCCTCAACGCGGGGTCCCATTTCATCAACATGGCTGTCTTTCCTGTTGCCGTGGCACTTCGATATGTAGGTAAGGCTGACGAAACTGAGCCTTCGGCTGAGAAGCTACTATTGCTCCAAGCCTTCAAAAGCTACGTGGGTAAGGCTGCTTCGGGATTGATAAAGAGCTACCAGAGCGTTGAGAGTCCTAAAGGAAGGTCTTTGGTAGAATAGTAGTAGGCACAAAAACAAAAAAAAAAAGTTTAGTGCACCTGTAGGCTTTTACCGTTTGTGTTCGTTTTGTTCCCACACGTTATGGGGAGATTGCGCGTTTTGATATACATACGTTTCAGAATAAGCATAAATTCGGTAATCCCATTGGTTTTACTAACTCTACATCATCCCACTCTACCATCTATTTAGGATTCAAAGTAAGATATGTATCCTCCGCGTCCCAGTCAATATCTCCCACGCCCAGGTCAATCTCAAATGGGTCATAGGGACATTCCTCGGCATCCTCGTGGTTCGAAGAATTCTGATTTACAGGTTGGTTAAAATCAGAACTTATACCATCAAAACTTATAGGGTCACTTGATAATACGTTTTATAAGCCATCGTTGTTCAGCTGAGTATGCCGTAGTTGTTGATCCGTGTTCGTCTGACTAGAGTCCGACAAGGTATATTCATGAGGATTGTTGGATGGGAGTGTGCTTCCCAAGGCTACTCCACTATCTGCCAATGATCTTGTAGGGGCACCCATCTCGTATG
>PGGA01000016.1:1176636-1210152 GCA_004380915.1 Calonectria pseudonaviculata
CCCGGTCGAAAGCCATTCTTCGTGCAGCCGATCAATGCCACCACGGATGATTGTGGTGCGGATGGACGCCATCACTTCATCTCCCAAGTTCATAATGCCATTAGACGTTAGCTCTTCAATAATAATTTCAGGACCACGGCTTTGCAAAAAGTCTTGGAACCGATTGAGATCTTCAGATAGGTTCGGATCCAAATAGGCGGAGGCAGGTTTCGGCTCGTTTGGGAATATTATCTTCCATATTTCAAACCACTTCTCCGAATCTGTGATATTTTTCATTGATTTTCGATAGAGTCGTCGGCGCTGATCATGCGATACACCATCTAGTGTGATAGAAGGGTCCCATCCACACTGGCGAAGTCGGACATGGGTCAGATGACTTTCGTTATTTGGGAAAATCTTCAAGCAGCAATCACAGTAGAAGTCAGGCGTATGCTTTCTCGCAATGTGTTGTTTGACCCGCGAAATCATATCAAGTTTATAAACAAAGCAGTTCCTGTGCTTTGCCGAGTCATATTTCCAAAATGGACAGGCTAATAGCCTCCTCGATAGTGTCGCCTGGGGGCCAACCTTGGCCTTTTTCTTAGCATTTGGGTCCTGATAATTCTCATCATTTTCTTCTTCGTCATTCGGGTTAACCTTTCTTTTCCCAGCCCTTGTTTGATGCTCTTGGGACGTTGGATTGGATGTAGTATATGCGTTCGCCGATTCATCCTGGTCACTATACGTTAAATCATCACCACTAATAGGCGCTGTTGATAGAGTGGATAGATTTTCCGCAGTGAGAGCTAGCCCCAGGACTGGTGATTCCTGAAATTCTGACCAGAGCCGATGTATGGCAATATCAATTACTGGGGCAAGCACAGCTTTGAGATTCGACGGCTTGATGGACATGTCTGTTGAGGTACCCGGTAGAGAAAGCATGTCAGAGTCAATAGATTGGTCTTGGTGACTGGGAGACCTCACGCAAAGTTTTAGCAGGGGGTTCTCCGGCGAGTCGATAGAGTCCAGTGGCTGATTCTGCTCATTTTTGTTATTGGTAACTGTCTCATATTTCTCAACACCCTCCGTCGCGAGGACGTGATGATATTGTTTTAGTGTATAAAGATTGAAACTCCCCATATAAATGTCATTTTCAAATGATGAGACATGGGTCTGACCACATAGACAGCTCTGATTAGAGGACACCAGATGCCACACCATGACATCATCTATCCTCTTGACTAGTTGAATTGTGTGGTTGGATCCTTCTAGAAATATCAAATTGTCTCTCTTGTTTATTCTGGGCGTCCCAACAAGGTGGAAGAGAGTTCTACTCATTAGTTCCACTCCATGGCATAGCTCTGGGCGTGCTCGAGTCGGAAACCCTTGAACAAGAACGAGTTTCGTCAGTGCCCGTTCGAGTTTCAAGCCCTCAAAAAGAGGCTCATTAAGAATTTTTGTTTGGTAGTCAATTCCCCAGTGTTGCTGGCATATCGGGCCCCTCCAAAAATCCACGTCAATCATGGTAAGATGTGGAGTGCTTTGGATAACATAGCCCGGTAGTGGAGGCTGGAGGGCAGCTACCAACCAGGACAATTGTTCAGCACATTCGGCAATCGTGCTAGAAGGCCCAATAAAGGTGACAAACAGATATTCCGGGCCCAAGAAGGCTATAATTTCAGTGTTGTCCAGTTGCATAACTAGCAAGGCATTAGGACCAATGAAGTAATCAAAAGTAATTAAATAGTCCTACCACCAAAAGTCTCTAAACCAACATTATCAGTCGCATCTTGAATAGTATTTAGTAGAGCAGTCCCATCAGAGGCCCATGTCTGGTCAAAATATTGGCTGACAGTAGCTTCTTGAATTTGGCCTCGAGAATGACCAGTGAGAGTAGTAACTGAGGATATCGATGGTACTGACAATTTTGACTCCATGGAATTTTCTGCTTCAAGTCGCTCCTGTATTGAGATCCATGGAATTCTGAATCCCACAGTAAATGTAGGGCTTTTTCTATGGCTGACAATGCCCCTGGGAAGTTTAGCCAGAATTGGTTGGCGAATTCTGTCAATCATTACCCGTGGCTGAAACTCCGCCCAATGTAATGAGGATTCTCTCAAGAGGGTACCAATTAGCCAAGTGTATGCTCTGCTAGAAATGATTGATTTTCTATACATGGAAGCTTGAGGGTCAACATATGCGTGTTTATCATCTTCTAACCCCCTGAACAGATCCGTCATGTCAGTCTCTTGAGGATCATCACTGGATTTACTACCCCATAAACTCATTTTATCTGTTAGAGACATGTCATTCGCACTATGCTGTTGTATAGAATATCCATCATGGATCGTATGCTGCAACATTATCTGCAACATTATCTGCAGATGTGAGGCTATCTCCCTAAACAGCGTTAGTATTGACAAATCACTACATCAAAGTTACAGATAGTTATTGATTGTGAGAACTTACTTATGGTGCTTATAAACGAAGTGCATGGTGCTTCTAGTTGCGTGGTAGGGACTTTCAGAACTGAGTTTGATAGCAAATGCCTTTATCAAACCAGGAATTGTATCGGACGCTAACTTCCAATTTGTGAAGGTTTTGCGTTGCCCAATGTTATCATAAATATCCTTACAGATATGGGATAGAACCTGCCGCGTAATATTCAACATTGGGATAGATAAGTCTGAGTAGATTGTCCTCGTGTCTTCCTCATTCATAATCGGGAGTAAGGGGATAGCATCTTCTTGTAGAGTATCGAGAGAGCCTTTAACAAAGTCGGGGTTCGGTATGGAGGCGTACTTGGAATCAGTAAAAGGTAGGTCTTCTTTGTCACCACGGAGAAATTTGGTTAGTTTAGTAATCTTCTCCTCGGCTTCTACATATGGGGAATATGGCTGCGCTTCGCCTGGGAAAAGCTTATCCCAAAGCCAGTACCATTCCGTTTCGTCACCACGTAGTCGTGGAAGAGCATTGAGAAAATTGTCCTCGCCCTGGATGAAAGGCCTACTTTTGCCTTCGATCCATACCTCGCTGGGTTGGCAGTCTCTCTGCTTTATGTGAGACTCCCATGGTTCTAGATTTTTCAAGTCCTCCCCGGACCTTGGACAGTGGTAAGGAGAGAGTGTGTGGTGTCTTTGAATGTGTTGTTTGACTTCCGAAACTCTCTTGAATTGTTGCCTCTCTACACAGCGGTAGTGCCGATAGTCTAATTTATAGAAGGGACAAGCCCATTCTATAGATCCAGTCGCAAACCTTTCTGTGTGTAGTCCGATTAATTTTTAGGGGCAGGCTCAATGTGCTTGAGATGAAGTTTTTGGTCAGATTGGACTGCGCATCGGGCTTATTGAAGGGAAAGAAGTCATGGGTGCCCAAAGGATCGGCGGGTTTGTCGGTGTGTAACATGCCGTTATCATTGAGAAAGTCATTCATAGTGACAGGGGTGGGGCTGAATGCATCATGAAGAACAGCGACTGAGTGATATGTCAGTCGATATAGTACGAAGATAAAAAGTATTTAACGAGAGGCCCATATTCTTTTTCGTAGATGAATAATAACACAAGTCGAAGAGATGCATTGCGTCCCCTTGGTAGACACACTTGTGTATGACGAGGAAAAATAGGCCTACCTTGATTTGCATGACTATTCCCGTCCTTCCACTTGAACAAAGTGACATCAGTGCTGGGTAAATCAGCATTCTCACGCTTGGAGTTGGACGACAGTTTCGTGGTGGCTGCTTTGGCAGCGGTGGCGGCAGCGGCGTCTCTCCAACGCCTTTGGACGCGGCGTTTCTTCCGGACAGCCATGTTTTTGCTGTGCATTAGCTTGAGTTCCTCACTTAGGCTGTCGTTTTGCGGCGTTGCGCTCTGATCCACATTGTTCCTGGCAGATAATGGCTCGTGGATGTTTGGGCTGCTCTGACCTGAACGCGGGCCAGGGGGAGGATTTGTGTTATTGTTTGATTGCGACATTGTGAAGACAGATACGATGCTGGTTGTGTTGTTGTGTGTGTAAATGAGGTGAAAAACTCTTTGGCTTTTTTTCGTAGGATCAAAATAATGACACCCGCCAATCAATCGGTGTTTGGACGCGGCACATGGACCGATAAACACAGCTGTGTCATTGCATATCATTGGCTATTTTCCCTCATACTGCATATAACAGCGCCACGGCTTGCCAAGATCATCATGTGAGCCATGGATGACTAGAAAGTCATGATTTGGACGCCACAGTTATAAATTCTATTCATCATTTGATGTAGAGAAGAGTCTGCTTTACGCAACCCGTCTAACAATGTGCCAAAATCTCTTTAGAGAGTCAGGGCGCGGCCTAGTTTGGTGGCTTTTTCTGGGTGTTTCTTGGGCTACTCTCAGCCACCCTCTTGTCCAGCCTCAGATCATACCCGGTACCTGCGCCACAGCTCACATTGGCGCATCGACCAAAAAAGTGTGATGATAAATACACATTGGTGAAAATCCCCAGCTGTTTTTTGTTTTTTTTTGTTTTTTTTTACCGTCTAATAGATGAGGAAAGGTTGTGTTTTAAAGTGAAAATGAAAATGAAGGTAATAAAAAAGATTGAGGAATCGAGAGCCGACATAGGTTCAGTAGTTAATTCTCAGCCAGCTTTGGGCCTCCCAATTAGGCTCTAAACAAACTGTGTTCTACAGGGGGTCTATAACATTCCTAGTCTATTAAGGTATAAAAGTGATTTGTGTCCCCCTGAGAGGGACGGCTTAATAAGGTAGCAATACCAAGGAGCATATTAAACCTTTAGATTTTAAAATCCAATAATATAATTACCCTTATATCTATAATTACCTTAGAAGCCTAAAGGTAATATAAAATAAAAATTATAAAGCTTTCTCTAATAGAGATAAAATATAATAAAAAAATAACTAATAATTAGAATTAGTATATTTTAATATACCTATAAATATACCTATAAATAATATTAATTAAAATATTTATATTTTAATATTATTTTATTTATAAAGATAATATTCCTTTTAAATTTAAATTTATATATAAATATATATATTAAAAGATCTAAACTATTAATATTTAGCTTAAAAGATTTAATAATAAATTTATTAATAAAATAAAAGATATATTATATCTAAGTAATAATTTAGCTCTTAGAACTAAAATTAAGCTTATTTTATAAGAGCTTAAATTACTCTAAAGAAAAGATCTTAATTATAATAATATTAATTTTATTAAATAATAATAAAGGCTAATAAAGCTAATATTAAAGTATTTTAATATATAATTTAGAATTAGCTTAAGTTCTTATAAAGAGAGGTTCTTAGAGGATCTAAAAACGCATGATAGTTGGCTTAATGATATAAAACAATGTATAAGGAAATAGAGATTCCCTACTAGAATCCACAAATTACTATGGGATCACAATACAACAAAAATACGATGAGATTCCTAGTCTATATAATCACTTAGTATGGTAAAAATAAAACCCACACCGCTGTTTTCCATTGAACATTATGATTGTCTTTGATCAATCCTTCCAATTCACCCCAAAATACAGCATTTGGTATAGGGTGGGGTGATGCGGCGCCGGTAACTAGTCTTTAGTCTTCATCAGGTCCCCGGCGCTAGTCATGGCCACCCAATGCCGTAATTGGTCACGTGTCCAACTGCCGCCCCGGTCTCTCCCGTGCGTCGGCCAGACTCATGACCATCTCGTCGGCGGTACGTCCCCCACATTGTCCATCCATCCACCCGCAATCCACATGCGCCGGCATCGCCAACCATGAACCGCGCCTCACGTACCCACGAGCCTGTCGGGCGCACCATCGGGCGCACCAACGGCCTCGATGAGAGCCCCGTGACGACCTTCCCGCCCTTTCCGGACTCCGCGCCCCCGAGTCGCCGTGGCTCCTGCAGCATCACTGACCCGCTTGGACGCGCCGTCATCTACCAGGACCTCAAGTCGGCCCTCATCAAGTTCTGCTCCTTCATCGGGCCTGGCTTCATGATTGCAGTTTCCTACAGTACAGTCTCCCAGCACCGCTCCCAGCACCGCTCACACCCTTTGCGGGCCTGCTAACGCGTTGCCCCCATCGCCCAGTCGACCCAGGAAACTACTCTACAGACATCACCGCCGGCGCCTCGTACCGCTTCCGCCTGCTGTTCATTGTTCTGTTGTCCAACTTCCTGGCCGTCTTCCTCCAGAGCCTTGCCATCAAGCTGGGTACCGTCAGCGGTCTTAATCTTGCAGAGGCCTGCAGAGCCTTTTTGCCGCGCTGGCTTAACTATGTCCTCTACGCATTTGCCGAGATTGCCATTATTGCTACAGATGTCGCCGAGGTATGAAACGACGCCTTGACCTTGATCCCCTCAACAAGACCAAGACTAACATTTATTCTTCAAAAAGGTTATTGGATTCGCCATCGCAATCAACCTGCTGGTCCCCCAGGTATCGCTGGTTGTTGGATGCGCCATCTCAATCGTTGATGTCATGGTCATTCTCTTCTTCTACCGTCCTGACAAGTCCATGAAGGGCCTCCGAATGTTTGAGTACTTCATCATGTGCCTGGTTCTCGGCGTGGTCATCTGCTTCTGCATCCAGCTATCTCTCATCGACATCCCGGTCGGAGAAGTCTTTGAGGGCTTTCTCCCCTCCAGGGTTGTTACTGAGCCGCAAGGGTGAGTTTTCTGCAGTCACAATCACCACCGCCTCAGAATCTTGCTGACCAGCCTAGCCTCTATCAAGCCTGTGGAATCCTTGGTGCCACCGTCATGCCACACAGCCTCTACTTGGGCTCTGGCATCGTCCAGCCTCGCCTGCGAGACTACGACGCGAAACGCGGTCTTGTTCCCCCACCCGCCAACAACGCTGCCGACAAGGTGCAATACGTTCCATCTCTCGGAGCCATCCGTCATTCACTCAGGGTCTCGGTTGCCGAAGTGGCCCTTGCCCTATTCACCTTTGCCCTCTTTGTCAATTCAGCCATCTTGATTGTTGCTGGCGCCGCGCTGTACAACAACCCCGACGCCATGGACGCAGACATCTTCGGCATCCACAAATTGCTGTCCGTGTCCATATCGCCCGCTGCAGGCACCATTTTTGCCCTCGCTTTGCTGCTGTCAGGTATTTCATCCGGTGTCGTGTGCACTATTGCTGGGCAGATGGTCAGCGAGGGCGCTCTGAACTGGAAACTCCGCCCTTGGCTGCGTCGCCTGGTGACCAGGAGCATCAGTATCACACCCAGCGTCATTATCGCTGGGGCAGTCGGGCGTTCTGGACTGAACGCAGCTCTCAATGCTTCACAAGTCGTCCTGAGCTTCGTCTTGCCGTTTGTTACTGCACCCCTTATTTATTTCACTTGCCGGGACAAGTTTATGACAGTCTTGTCAGGCCCTGGCCCTTCTTCTGAGGAAGCTGATGGAGAGGACGCCGACCTTGCGGAGCAGCGGCCTCTTTTGGTGCCACAGGGGCGGGGTAATCGCGTCGTAAAGATGGGAAACTCGTGGTACACAACTGCTACTGCCGTTATAGTGTGGCTTATTATTGCCGTTATGAATGTGGCTAACATTGTGCTGATGGGTAATGGTCAGTGAGAAGTGGGACGGATGAGATGTACGAGCTGTCGGGCGAACAATTTCATTCACATACTAGACCTCATTTAGACGCATTGTTCATATGGTTCTTATCATCAATTTCGGTCGTTTTTTGTATTTAATCCCTCCCCAAGCTCATGCTTTTTTTTTAGATTCCCTTGTCTCACACAATCTGTCACGGATTATACTGAATTATAATTCTCCACAGAACTTTCAGAACTTTCAGAAAGCCTCAAGACCCTGCTTCACCCTTTACCACTCACTCCCTGGGAACCATAGACTACAGCATTAACTCGCGTTGAATATTAACAGGAATTTCAAAATGCGCGTGATTTGCGTGCAATGTGAAGATGCCGCAAAGAGATCACCCCTAAAGCTGCAAGTAGAATATTCCCCTGTCACGCGGGTAACGAGCTGAGAACCTAAGGCTATGCGTACAGAGTGCGATGGTGATTGGCGGACAAGAATCAGCAAATCGCCGTCCAATCTCGAGACCTCACGGATTGCATTCCTAATCTCATGCACATTCCACCTTTAGGCTCCCCTTTTCAGCATACCTCTCCCAGGTGAGCAGGCTTGGATCTACAGCGCGATTCAGTCAAGATAATGTCTCAATGTTATTTCCAGTTTTGGTCGGAATTCAATTATTACAGTATGAACCAGCGGCTCCCTGTTTAGATGGAAGCGCTACAACGACTGACTTGCATGGTTAAATATATGCTGTGTAGTCAGTCTATTTATTCTTGACAAGCAATTCCTGCGAGGCGGACAAACTTGTGAGATGAAGAAATGACTGCCCGCAGTGCATACTTTATTCGGGTGACATCCCTTCTTAGCTGGATCTTTATCCCGTCCCTTAAAAGAGTCTCATCTCCAAGCCAAACAAAGATGACATGTTTCACCATGAAAACTAATGGTGTGGGTATCGCTACAGATATGTCTCAGCGACATGGCGCAATGGAATGTAAGCCCCTGGCCAACCCTTGCTACTATGGGGTATACACACACATACCTTAGTTTCACAGGGTGAGGGACCCCAACTAAAGGTCAAGGAATTGAAATAACTCACCAGGCCGTGATTCCTGCTTAGATAATCTTATTGTTGCATCTCTACACCTCTTTAACCTGTAGCCCAGATCACCTGGAAACCGTCACCACCGACCGGTAGCCTCTGATCCTGACGCCTCTCTCGTTCTTCTTCAGTTGTATTATGAGCCTGCTAAACAGAGCTTGATACTTTGCCACTTGTTACTCCAATGAAGGCTGTCGGCAAACATCTCTTGCCCTATGTGGCACTTGGGCACCTGTCCGCAGCCCAGTCTCCGCGCGAATTGGCACCGGAACTGGGTGTACTATCAGTACGAGAGGCGATGGGGGGAGGATTTGCGGTGACCGCATCGCCCGGTTATGATGATGCTTCGACGGCCATTTTTGGACAGCAAACCACCACCAATTATGGAACTAGTATAAGTGGATATTATCCAAATGGGGACAGTGTTGGAGTTTTCACGAATGGACCACTAGACTTGGCCCAAGGCGTGATGGTATCAACCGGATACGCTATAAATGCCGTACCTGTCGACAATCGCGTCCCAGACAATGACTTTGGCCGCGGCTCGACTGCAGCATTCTGCGGAGTGGGATATTTTGACGAAGCCTACTACAGGATTGCCCTTCAGCTTACTAGAACCAGTGACATACACTTGCAATATCAATTGGCAACTTATGAGACTCTGTAAGTCGTTTGACACCAAAGAACTCTTGGCAAGGTAATTAACACGATGCAGCGACTGCCCACCAGCGCAGCCGGATAAGGTGGTCATCAGACTCAACGGCGCAATTGTAGGAGGGATAGATACAACATCCAACCTTGTAACGACACGAAGCTCGGGGACGACGTACGGGAGAGGTACAGACACACAAAGCATCGATCTGGTAACTATACCTCAAGGCAACTACAATCTGGACGTGATTGTTTGCGATGGAGGGGATGGGGAGCGCGACTCAGCTGTGCTCTTCAATGCCGTGCTATCTGACAGTCCCACAACGACGACGACCACCTCTAGCTCCACTTCAACCATCTCGAGCACTACCTCTACTACAACTTCAACTGCAACCTCCACGACTGAGTCTACCACGTCAACTACTACTTCCACTACTGAATCTACCACGTCAGCCACGAGCTCTACTAGTGACTCCACTACATCGACTACCAGTTCCAGTAGCGATTCCACCACTATGTCGACTACAAGCTCTACTACTGGCTCTACTACGTCGAGTACCAGCTCTTCTGAGAGTACTACATCAACCACTACTTCCAGTACTGAATCTACCACATCGACCACGAGCTCCTCTAGTGAACCCAGCACATCGACTACTGATTCCACTACCGAGTCCACTACCGAGTCCACTACCGAGTCCACCACGTCGACTGCTAGCTCTACTGACGGCACCACATCAACTACTAGTTCCACTAGTGATTCAACTGCATCCACTGCCAGTTCTAGTGATAGTACTACATCCACTACCAGTTCCACGAGCGATTCTACTACGACATCAGCTACCAGTTCTAGTACCGATTCTACCACGTCGACTGCCACTTCCACCAGTGATTCTACTACGTCAACTGCTAGCTCTACTACTGATAGTACGACTACATCAGATACTAGTTCCACCACTGATTCTAGTACCTCGACTGCCAGTTCTACTGATAGTACCGCATCCACTACCAGCTCCACTAGCGATTCCACTGCTACATCCACCGCTAGTTCTAGTACTGATACTAGTGCGACATCAGCAACCACTTCTACTGTCGATTCTACAGCATCAACCACCAGCAGTCTCTCTACAGACTCAGCCACTTCAAGCGCTTCTACCAGTTCCGTCAGCTCGACTACCGAGACTGGTTCCACAAGTAGTACTTCGAACAGTGTCTCTAGCACCACATCGAGTACTGCGAGTGCAGCGGAGAGCACCTCGAGCACCACTTCAGTTTCCGGTACCCAAACGGTAAGCCCCAAAGCCAAAAAAATATACAATCTAATCCAGACTAATATCTATCAGACTACCGGAACTCAAACTAGCTCTTCAACATCGACCACAACATCTTCAGTTGCCACGAACCTCCCGGAAATTTCTAATTTTAGGTTTACGGGATGCCTTGGTTCCACTGAAGGCTATCCCGGTTTTACGGAAGTGGGCAAGGATGAGAAAATGGTGCCGTCCTTGTGCCTTTCATTGGGAATAGGACGCAAGTACGTCGGTGTTGTCAATGAGTGAGTGAAATTCTTCGTTTGACCGCTATTTATTGCTGATGCATTATATAGCACTTGCTACGCCGGGGATAGTCTTGATGGCACGGCCATTGTGGGCACTGGACAATGTGACATTCTCTGCCCGGGTGATGAGACGTTTTTCTGTGGTGGATTTATTGACACCGGCGGCCAAAACGTGCGACGGTCATCATGGAACCACGCCCGAGACGCCCCGGCGAACGTCCTCTTGACCTTGTATACAAATTTGATGGCTGTGGTAAACCCCGATACGACCACCACCGAGACTGCTACCCAAACTGCACTCCCAGACACGATAACAAGAACAGTCACTGTACCCGGTGGAACCGACTTTGAGACCATCTCTGTTACGAATACGGAAGAAACCTGGATTACAACCACCATCACTTATACAACGATTGATGCTGCTAACCCAACATCTTTGATCATCACTGAGTTCTGCACAAGGTACTGCCCCGTGTGTCCCGAGCCCCACGATGCAACCGTGGGTATGACGACTATTACGATGGCTTGTAATGCGTGCGGACACCATGGTGAAAGCAATATGGTGCTCACTGTGCCTACAGAGGTCCTTCACCACCCTGCCAATACAGCAGCTGGAAACCCGTATGGAGGTGCAGATGCACAGCCTACGGGCTACGTGGCTGGAAGCCAAAACGGCCAAGGGCAGGGAACAGGAAATCATGGCCAAGGTTCGTCATCGGGCGCAGGGGGCTCTTCGCAACCGGGCACAGGTTCCAGCTCTAACGGAGGGCACAATCCTGGGGCGAACTATGGATCTGGTGGCTCCAGCAGCTCTGGCAACAAGGGAGGAATATCAAATGCTGGAGCTGGATCTGGAGGCGGCAACTCTTATCAAACCGAAACCCACACTGGCTCCGGTAGTTCCGACAGCTCTGGCAACATGGAGGGAATGTCGAATAATGGAGCTGGACCTGGAAGCAGCAAATCCTACCAATCCGAAACCCACAATGGCTCCGGTGGCTCCGGTGGCTCCGACAGCTCTGGCAACACGGAGGGAATATCGAATAATGGAGCTGGACCTGGAAGCAGCAAATCGTACCAATCCGAATCTCAAAATGGATCCTCTGTACCTGGTGCAAACGGCAAGTCGCCAAATGCCGGTGTCAATGGGGAGTACTCCAGCGCTGGAACTGAAGGAGAGAAATCTTCCCAGTCAGGTGCCCAGGGAGAATCTATTCCTGGCACCACTGGGGGGTCTACCAATTCTGGAAATGAAGGAGAAAAGTCTTCTCAATCTGAAACTGGTGCAGACTCATCGGATTATGGAGACAAGGGTGAATCCAAAAGTTCTGACTCTGGAGGCGCTTCTGGAACCTCCGAGTCTGGAGGCCAGTTGCCAGATCATGGTTTAGCTGGTGGATCGTCATCCTTCACTGCTCTGCCGAAAACGGCACCTGCCGGGTATTCTACCTCTACAGAAACCCCAGTTAACATGGGGCAATCCAGGGGAACTACCTTTTCTGCTGGAGATATTGGACCTCTCCTAGTGTTCGGAGTTGCGGCTATAGTTATGGCCTTGTAATGAATGATGCGTGTGCTTCACTACAAGCCCGGGCAATATGTTTGGGCCATTAATGCTGCCAATAAAGCTGGAGGCACAGAGTCAACCTTGAAGTGGTTAATCTGCAGCATTGAACAGTTTATAGCATCCCTTTTTTTTTCCCCTCGTGCCGTTTCTTTAATTAGCACGTCTATTTCTATCGTTCCTAATACCCGTACACAACCTAAGGCTTAGGGTGGAAGTTTGGACAAGATTTTACAGACAGTAGTTCAGGCTACCTATATGGGAATCATGCAACCTATAGATAACCACTCTAGTCACCTCAGCGATAGAAGATTACGAGTCTCATATTGAATTGAGTATCTCTTTTAAATGACAAGATGCATGAATATCTCTAAAACTATCTTCCGTTCAAGTACAATCTAAGAAAAACCACCATCAGCTATAGTCTTCCAAGTAGCGCAACCTTAAGGCGCCCATGCAGGTTGGATAGTCAACCTAACCCAATGCTAAGAATAGATTCCCTATTCTAACAAGTGAATTCAAACGCACGCCTTTTCCGTATCCTCCAACACATCCACTATATCTGCCTGCATCTGCGGGGGTATACATCACATTCATTATTGTTAATCTCTCATTTGGAATAGTGCAGGCTTTATTGGAGTTTTCTTTCGCAAATACTGGAGCTAACGCGTCTCTGGTAGGTGCTGGCGAACCCCACTAACCCGAAAGGCATCGGCTTTGGCGCCTTAAATGGGGAGGTCATGTCGATCGCGTATCGGCTTGAGGTATTTTTCTCCACAAGAACCGCCATGATATGGCATCTATTTCCGATGAGCTGTGACAGTTGCGTAATGTCTAGTAAACTGGGATTTATAAAGGATCAATGACTATTTGCTCTCATTTGCTTATATCGCAAACATCTGTGAACACGCCCCCGAGAGTTACTCACAATGGATGGCATTAAGCACGGACAAATTTCAGTTGACGAGGAAAGAATTATATATATACCTCTAGATTGTATGAGACTCTTCTTAATAGTTGTGCCAATCGTCTGGACTGGTGTTCATAAACATAGGCACAGATTTCGCCTTTGTACCTGAGGAATACGGTTTGGTTGGTGGCTGGAAATTGCTCGCCTTGTATTGAAACGAGCTTCTGATGTAAACGCCTAGAAATTGATCGATGTACTTGGCAGAGTAGATGTAAATTCATAACGGGCCACAAGTTGGAGTGTGACCATGTGATGTCTGGGGTTCGTTTCCCACTGTCTCTTCTTTATTTAACTCGGGGGGCTAGACTTTTCTTCCTCTGCTCTTTCCGTAACCTGGACGACATCCCCAACTCTTAAAACGGTACCGCTTGGCGCAGCACACGCGTACTGGCCGAATACGGGTTTATCTAGAATATCGTCAGCAAAACAAGAGTGAGAGGTTGGATGACGCCAGGGGCATACGTGGAAACTCGCTGTTTACTTGACGATCCTTGGCCAACAATCCATACATTTGGCGGTTTCTAGGGCTAGTCTTGCCTGTTTCTAGGTCTGCGTTCAAACTAAGACAACTAGTTGTTTGAATATGCACCTAATAATAGCCGTTACCGCGTTGTTATCGCTCGAGTACACCCTGAGTTGTTTCCTGTTATCCTCATCAAATGGAACCATATCTGGTCCCCTATCAATGTGAATATTTGGCCAAAATCTAATAATGACGTCCTCTAACTGACCGGATGAAGGAAGTCTGGATCTTGCTTCGTTTTCCGAAGCTACTGATGTGACAAGGAACGGAGCAGCATCGGCAAAGAGAAGTCCTTGAGGCCGACGTCTGTCACCCAGCGATATGGGAATGATGCCGCGTTGTCCTTGCAGGTACGCTGCGCCGGGTATATCACGCCGACCGCTTCCGCCAATAAACAAGAGCCTAACTGACATGTCTAGGTGGTTGCTGAAGAAGTCGGCGGGGCAATCTCCGATACAAATGCCCACAGCCGGTGTGCCAAAGATGCACACATCGTATTTTTTCGATGTGCGGTATAGCAAGGGCGATGACAGGAGGGGGATTGTAATAGATGACTCTGGTTGTGCTTTGATGTGCTTGATGGTAAGCTTCGACCAACTATCGTCGATAAAAGGTTGGAAGAGGCATAGCGGAAATGAGTTTTTTATTGTCATGTATTCAGCAAAGTGTCCCGAAGTCTGAGGTGCATCCTTAATGAGTATATACTGGCGATCGAATCGAGGAATGGGGCTGGAAGCATCCTTGACCTAACTAATAATCATGCCTTTGCTTGAGAAATGCGGGATATGACCTGCTGGCTACATTAGCCATAATACAAGTCATTAGACAACTCATACACAACTATATTGTATCATTTAAAATATCGGAATTGGACATGACAATTTGAAAACAATGGAGACTCATCTCAGGTTATTTGCAATAAAAACAACTTTAAAAAACCTGGTCCAGGCCATTAATTCGCTTTACTATTAATCCTACTTGGCTCTCATGATATATACATGGAAATTTGAACATTATTATCACCAGATATGGCACCAACCCGAATAATAGATCCCTCCAATTGCACGACCAATAAAAATTCATGTGCACTCAGATACACAATGGAACGCCTTCTCGAGGCTTCAAAAGTTGGAAATTAGATACCAGAGTCCTCCTGCTCAATCGAGTAGGCGTTTTGGAAGTTCTGCCAGCCTTGCCAGACGTCATTGATGCTGTCAGAGTCTTTTGGCGGGATTATTGACGGGATTTCGCTGGCACGATCAATAAATTGGACGGCGAAACCTTCGGATGTGTGCCATCCGATGTGGCAGTGCATGAGCCACACACCGGGGTTGTCAGTCTCCCAGGCCATGACCAAGTGTCCTGAGGCTGGAAGCATGGCTGTATCTCTCCTAGGCGGGTTGTCGATGTTCAGTATAATGGAGGAGCTGTATGCTCCAGTGCCCTGGGCAAGGACAAAGAAGTCGTGGCCGTGCAGATGGATGGGGTGAGGGACAGGGATGCTGGTCTCGATAACGAAATAGGCCCATTCATTGGCTTCATAAAGTTCCAGGATGGCCTCTGGTGTCTCGTACAAAGTCTCACCCTCCAAAACGGATTGGAGAGTAGGGTCGGCCCAGTCAAAAAGCATGCTGGTGCTGTTGAGGGTCCACTTGAACAGGCCGGCGGTGTTCTTACCCACTGAGGCAACCTCGAGCGCATCCCAGTCAGCCGCAGAGACCTGCTTAGTGACGTACGGAATGAGGTTGGCAGTCTCGTCTTCACAGCCGTCGACCAAGTCATAGCCAGTTGTGGTCGGGGTGTCAGGGCTGTTGCCGTAGTAGACAATACCCCTGATATTGTCCTGGCTATCATTGTCAGAGCATGCCGATTGAGGGACAGCGCGCATCCAAAACCTGTCGGCCATATCGGCCTTATCAGCTGTAACAACAATGTCGTACCGCTGGCCCATGCCGATATCGATAACGGTGGTTTTGTAAGGCTCAACCGGGTTCAGATCAGCAGCGATTACCGTCATCGTGTGGTTGTCGATGGAGAACTTCCAATGGGTATCAACCGCACCATTGACCAGTCTCATACGATAGGATTTACCGGATTCAAATGCAAAATTGAAGCGCTCGCCAGTCTGGGATGAATCTCCGTCCGTGCCAAAGACATTGGTACCGTTGATCAGGCCATTGTCCAGAACAGGAGCACCGACGGTCTCGGCATAAGTGTAGAGCTCATCTACGGTCTGGTGGTCCCAATGGTTGAGAAATACTAGACCAAGATCCTCGTCATAGTTGGCTGTCGCGGGACCGTTGATGATAATACCGCCAAAGACACCCTGCCAGGCTTGGAGAGCAAAGTGAGAGTGGTACCAAGTTGAGCCGTATTGGAGAGCCTTCCAGGTGTAAGTCTGCGACTCGCCGACGGCAAGGGGGCACTGGGTAATAGAACCAACACCATCGTTGGCGTTTAGAGGTCGAATGATTTATAGGTTAAAATAAGGGCAATAATTTCTCTGAAAAAAAAGGGGCGCGGCGTCTTTAAGCCTGTTATTGATGATGGTGCCCGGGAATTAAACTGCTGTTCGAGAAGTCAACCTTGGCGGCGGCAGGATGACCCCACACCCCTTAGCATTCATATTCATCAAGAGTGACTTATGAACGAGATGTGCAAATTTGCATTAATAGTTAGTTACTGGTGAATGTCGATCGGTCTGAATTACGTGGTTGAAATCCACTAGAGCACGGCTCAGCGCCACTACAGAGCGTCGCCGATCTCCGGGATCGGGACTAGCATAAACAAGTAAGGAAGTATTCAATGGCCGTTTTGGTAAATAAAAAAAAAGTCTAAATATTAAAGTCTAAATATGAAGATCATCATATCAACGTGGTGATGCAATACTTGAGAGTTGAGGCGAAGGCGCACAGCCACTCTCGGGCTAGCTGAGGTGATATGGCACGTATGGTAGCTATGGAGGATGTAACTCTTTTAAAGCTTACTGGAAATCTTAAATAGATGACTCTTACTTAGCTATGACTGAATTTGTCTCAAATGACGTTGAAATAACAGGAGAAGAATAATATTTGCTTTGAATACAATCCTAGAGTTTTACTAAGTTCTCCACGACTAATCCCGCGGAACGCGCAACCTAAGCCCCCTGCGCTTTGATAAGATCCGCCGCCCGCTCAGACATGGCGTAGAGGGTGCTGACTAGATGCCCGCATACTTGGAATGGGAGAATAGAGGCATCCACGACTCGCACGTTGGACGTGCCGTATACCTTCAGGTTAGCGTCCACCACACCGCCCTTTTCTCGTGGCATCATGGCGGCCGTTCCGACGGGATGGAAGTTGGAGCGATAGTTGGCCTTGATCCATCCTTCCCAGCCCTGGACCGAGGCGTTGGCGCTGATAGACTGTCCAGGGATCAACTCATCCGAGACGTAGTCGGAAAACGGCGCAGTCTGGAATAACTTCCTGATAAAGCGGGCCGTCTGGACTTGGCCCTGCAGGTCCCAATGGGTCATGAAGTAATTGGGGTTGATGGTGGCATTGTTGATGGAGTTGCTTCCAATGTGGATATTGCCACGGGCAAATGGCAAAAGACTCCAGTACTCGCTGCTCCAGGCTCCTTTGACGGGAGAGACCAAAACCTCGGCCGCAGCAATATTGGACACAAATAGCAGATCCCACTGCAGCTCGAAGAATTCGAGCAGGTCAGAGACGGATGTGACATTGCCGCTGGCAGAAGCAACCTGAGCAGCGTAGCCAGGAAGAGCAGCCTTGACAGACGCAGCCACGGCCTCAGTCTCGTTTCCGAACAACTGAGAGACGGATGGGTATGAAACTGCAGTAAGGGAACCTTCGACGGTGATGTTCCTCGACAGAAATCCCAGTCCATTGTTCATTTGATCCTGCATATTCTCTCCAACCGTTGGTAGATTAACAACAGTCTCAATGCCGTGCTTCTTGAGATGAGTTGGGTTGCCGATTCCCGACAGCTCCAGGAGGAGAGGCGACATGAGGGCACCCGCTGAAAGAATGACCTCCCTCTTGGCATGCACGACATATGTCTCGCCGGAGACGCTTACTTCGACACCCTTGGCGGTAACGTTGTTGCCGGGTTTCCACGCAATCTTTTGAGCCTCGGCGTTCAGTAGCACCTTAAGATTCGGTCGTTGCTGGTATGGGTAGTAGTAGGCTCGAGCTGCATCCTCGCGGACATTCTTTTCCTGGTCCACTGTCCTGGGGAAAACGGAGAACCCGACCATGCTGCCGTTGTTCATGTCAACGTTCCAAGGCACACCGATAGCTTGGTAAGTTTCGTTGAGAATACTAGTAACAGATGAGTTGGACTGGCCGTAGGTCCAGCCGATCGATAGAGGTCCCTGGATCCCGTGTTCGGCCAGATCGTAGGTTAAACCGCCGGCAGCATGGCGAGCAGCATCGGGGGCTTGGAAGTGTTCGCTCTTTAGATAATATGGGAACAGGGACTCCCAGTTCCAACCGGCGTTGCCCACCTTTTCCCAAGCGTCAATTTGAGCGGCCTCAGCACGAGTGTATGCCAATCCTACAAGATATTAGTCTATGGATTAGGCCGTGGTAAGAAATAGAGGCAGGCGTAATTACCATTGATTGTGCTGGTACCGCCCAATGCCTTGGCGGCTCGCATGGTCTGGATCAAATCGTTGCCATACTTTTGCTTGACCGTCTGAAATTGCCAGTCAAGTTCAGTTCCGAAAGCTAACCCATAGCCGTTTGTATCGGTGACATTTGTGTTATTAAGCACCGAATTTCCAGCTTCGATAATCAAGACGGAGACGCTGGGATCTTGGGAAAGGCGGTTTGCAACGACGAGGCCGCTTGTGCCACCACCGACAATGACATAGTCGTACCCGGTGTCCTGTGGGTACGCGCTTCCACTAACAGTGGCCGCTAGTGTTGCGACAACAGCCGACGTGTTCGCAATGAAACTGCGCATTTCGTTAACCAATGGCCTTTTCTGAAGGCGGAGAGGGCTATGAAAGACTGATGACTGAGAAGCTGGGGTGAATGTGGCGTCGGCTGTGTTACTTATATGTTTTCATCCCTGATCTCTTCCCCTGCATGTAGAAACTTCAAACTTTAGTGAAAATCGGAGAGCCAAATTTGGGGTCCTGATTGATCATCATTCAGTAATCCAGTGGAGCATCGTAAAGACCCTCTGCTTGTCAGGCCGCGTGGGATTGTCGTCGATGACCCTCAAATGAACCCGGCAGCAAGGGTACATCGAAGCTCTCATCCTTGCAATTCCAACAACACCTTGTAATCCTAGCGCCTTTACGTCACATTCTGTAGTGCGACAGTGGGATATTTTGTCAATGCCGGATGTCACAGCATGCATCTAGAGTATAATGGGGGTAGGGGAGTAAAGTCTATTGTCAATAAGGCAAACCCGACAAAAGGACCTGGACACGGAGTACATTTTACATTTCGATCGGCACAAGCAAGGCAAGGTAGGGAGCACCCCTTCAGTGCGAATTGTGCCCTGAGAGCGATGACGATGTAGGCAGCATTCATTTACTAAAAATTACTTTTCGAAATTCCGGCATTTCTCAGAACATAGCAGGACTACCCAGACTCCTCTCTTGTGTCGAGCCAGCCACGTGGTGTAACCAGTTGATGCAGAGACTGCTATACCACCTACCAATCAAAGAATGGAAAAGAGCCTCATGCGGCCAGGGGCTGGTCCGGCGATTTGTAACCCAGCGTGGCATCAGTGTGGGTTGTGAGGTGGAGCAGTGGCAGGTTTCAGATAAGAGCAGATGGTATTTCTAAGTGATTACTGTAGATTGCACGCCCGATAATGGGAAAAATGGATCGCGTTTAAAAGTTGTGTAAATGTGTGTGATAACTAGCACAATCGTCATTGCGGGTCAAACCTGTGACGACCCTCTAAAAGACTGAGAGTTTTACCGGGATCTGGCAAGGTGGTAGGGTGGATCGAAATATTCCGCAAACCTATTCCTTTTTTCTCCGACCGTTTGTTCCGTTTTTCAATAGTCGATAATAAATATCCCTGTATGATGTATCCAACAACTAAGTTAGCATGGAATTCTTTCCATGTTCGGATAGCCCTACTCATATCCAAGACACCGTTTTATTGATCGTGTTACGCCCTGAGCTGCGGCACACATCACGCTGAAGTAAAAGATAGAATGCGTAAATCAGAAGCAGGGTCAAATAAGAATTGGCATCAATGTAGTGCCGTGTAGATTGGGCAGTGTGGCGGAGCTATTTGATCAACACAACATTGCCAAGGGTACGCCAAGTTGACCTTGTGACCACCCATTGAAGGTGGTGGTCTGTGTATATTTGGGTTTCTCCAAACCACATGGCCAGACCACAGTCTAGGATGGTAATGCACGCTAAGCACAGAGAAGTAAATCGCAATTATATCACTTTGTACGTTCCAAGACGTTGCCAAATTACATGGGGTGGATTTTTGGTTCCTGGAAACGAGGTCAAATTCGAAGAGGAGCGGCAACGCACTCACAAAAACCATGAGATTCTAGCGCACCAGCACCCCGTCGAGTGAAGTTAATCATACGTAGTAGGTTGTTTTCACACTGCATTGGCAAATCTCAACGCGCTCCTAATACTAAGCTAGGTCCGTAATGACAGCGCTCTGTATAACGAAAAATATGAAGATGAAAATGATAACAATAGTTGGCGTGGATTAGACCTAGACATGAGCTGCCCTTTAATTGGTTAAAAGATCGCCATGACGAAAGTATTGCACAGGACTAGCTTACTAATGAGGAATGCATAGGCTGGATATTTCGGGTCACTGGCAGTATGTCTTAGAGTGAAGATGCAACCCATGACTGAGAAATCAGATATGCGGCTTGCTCAACACTTGTCGCAAATTGCTATGGGACGGAAGAAGCTGATATGTTGTGCAAATACCTTGCGACACCATGATTGCTCTTCAGTGGCGTTCTTTGGCTATTCGGATTGGTCGTGTGCACTTGGTAGACGCAATGTAAATGTCCCAGCCGTGTTTTGATGAATCAATATTTGTTCCCGTGTCTCAATTTGCGACTGTCCTCTCTGTCATGTTCTGCAACATGTATTTAAGAGATGTATCGCCCTCCCGTTTTGGCCCAGCCATCTTTCCTTGCATTGACACGCCGCCATGAAGTTTTATTCCTTCCTTGCCTGGACGCTCCTCGCCTGCCCGTCGCGTGGCCAAACCGACGAAGAGATTCACCTGCAATGGTCCATATGCGATGGCGACGCGAAAACAGTACTTCAGAAACTCGGCGAGCCGGCACGTGACCCATACAAATTGAATCCCATCGTGTACTACGACACGATTCCCCCGACGAACCTGCAACAAGGCGTCATGTTCCGCACAAAGGTCAACAAGGGCGAACCATTTTCTGCTATCAAGGTCCGCTTCGACGAGAAACAGAGCCATACTCCAGACCCTGCGACCTGTGTCTGGGACAGGTATGGTGACAACGTCTCCTACACGTGCGGCGAAAAATCATCCTTGATCGGAGCCCGTTCCGACCTATGGAGCAGTGATCAAGTTCGGTTTGCGGAGAAATACGCCCATATAAAATGGGACAAGCTGGTTCCTTTCGGCCCATATCCAGATGGAAAGTGGAAGATTAAAATACTGGGACACAAGGCAAAACTGGATGATGTGGTGGCTGGGAAATTACATCTGATGGAGATTGAATTAGCGGCCTCTAGAATGGAATCCGAATACGTTTATCGGCTCATCACCGACTACCTGGCGGATCGGGGTGTGGTTCTCTGCGATCCTCAATTACCAAAAACCTTGAGACTATTTCATGCCATGGGGTATCTAAACCTCGATGAGCATATCCAGACGGCTGAACTGAATCAAGAGCTATAGGTGAACTTTGCCATCAAAATGATCCGTTAACTTAGGGCCAGGCGCTCGGGAGATGTTCTATTCTATGTAGCAAAGTCTCTCATGAAGGGTATAGTAGAAGCAACGACGGGGGTGTCATCAATCCCGCCAACACTGGCGTAATAGATTGATTATATCGATTAAAAATTATTGATCATATTCCTAGACTGTTCAGACCGGCAGCGGGCCTCAAAAACAATAATGGCTAAATTTTAGGTGGGAGTTAGGCAATGTGCTTTATTGCCCCCTAAGGAATGGAGATAGCAATTCTGAGGATATGGCGGAGCTTATTGGGGAAATTATATCCATCAGTCTCTTTGGCCAGGGAATGGTAAGCAAGCCCGATCCGGTGGCATATACTCTGTACCCTGTAATTGAAGGGCCGATTACAGGAGTGGGGGTGTGCAGTGGAACAAACCTGATGTGGTCCGAATCGATGATGCGACTCGAGAGAATACTCAAGAACACGTAGCAAGTTGTGGCTATTCCAAGTAGCTGCTTTGTCAAACGGAAGACCTCTGAAATGGGGGTAACCGTCTGTTTGACCTGGCCCTGTCTCAGACCAGCTCCAGCAACTTGATGCTGGCCAAGTGCTCTCTATACCATCAGGTATCGTCCACTCGATAGAAAAAATGAAGGTCTGCATCGGCTTCTGCCAAGCCCCTCCCAGAGAACCTTCAGTGAAATGGCCCAGTCCAATAGCATGCCACCCAGTCATACCCGTCAGCCAACGCCACAGTCATTTGCGGGGTTTTCACCCATTTCGTTTCCAAGGCTGACGGCCAACTTACCCAGTCCATACCTTTGCCTTTGCGTCGATGAAAATAGCTCCTTTGATGGTATCCCGCCAGGCTTGCTTCATCATACTGATTGCCAAAGCATTCTGCTTGTGGACGCGGGCGTCGGAATCTTGACGTTGCGCGACGCTGCATGCCCTAACCACGATGGCTTTGACCGGCCCCGTTAACAACCATGGCGACGGCCCTCAAAATGCGCAGATTGGCGACGGGTCTCAATACAACAACAATGACAGAGGTCCGCAGTTCAACAACAGTATCTTCTTTGGGTGTATGAGCAATACCTTGTGGAAAATGCACTAGCGTCACCAATCGCTAATCTACCTTAGTCAACCCATTCAAAAACCAGGAGGCTGATGACATGGAAAGTCCCCAAAAGGAAAAACAAGGTCCATACCCGAATCTATGTACAAAAAGGCAATGATAATTAATGAGTCGTAGCCTGCCTAGAGTCCCTAAGCTTCCGAAACATCGACGCTCGCCAGCAAGACATATCTTCTGCACATCCAATGACGTGCAACTGGCTCTTTAAAGTTGAGCAGTTTCAGCAGTGGCGCGACCGCACCGACATTTCAGACCATAATGGAGTGCTTTGGATTAAGGGAAACCCCGGAACAGGAAAGTCAACGCTGATGAAGCACATCTTGGGACACTGCCAACAGGTCTTCAAAGAGTACATTATTGTGGCACATTTCTTCAATGCTCGAGGCGATAACTTCGAGAAGACATCTCTCGGCATGCTACGTTCGTTGTTATACCAGTTGCTCGAAAAAGAAAGTTTCGCATACGAACGTTTTATTCCCATCTTCCGTGAGAAACGGCGAATATATGGAAGGATGGAGTGGGAATGGCGGGAGCCGGAACTGAAAGGCCTTCTCCTCTCTGCAATACAATGTTGCCAACCAAAACCACTGCTACTTCTCATCGATGCATTGGATGAATGCAGCGAGTCACACGTGCGAGGCGTTGTTGGATTCATTGAAGAGCTGAGTATCAAAGCTGTTGATGCTAAGACGACTCTCAGCATATGTCTATCAAGTCGCCATTATCCACATATCAGTATGAAAAAGCATCTAGAGTTGGTAGTGGAAACGAAGAAAGAGCACGACGAAGACATTGCCATTTATGTTCGCGACAAATTGACAAAAAGGGATCAGGAAATCGAAAAAGGAGTCCTTAGAAAGGCGTCCGGAGTGTTCATGTGGGTTGTTCTCATTGTCACCATGTTAAACAAAGCATACGACGAGGGCAAAGTCGAGTCAATGCACAAAATGTTGCGTGACGTGCCCAGCGACCTTGAGGAGTTGTTTGAGAACCTCCTAAGCCAGGATAATCCGGACAAACCCGAGACTATATTCATGTTGCTATGTGTTTTGTTCACTAGAAGACCGCTAAGTCCGGAAGAACTCTATTTTGCAATGGTGGCTGGAACGAATCCTGGGAACCTAAGAGAATGGAATGCGTCAAAGATGACAACAGATGATATTCGGCGGCGCATCACTAACTCATCGAGAGGTCTTATTGAGGTACGCAGAGGTCAAAAAGAGACTGTACAGCTCATCCACGAGTCTGTAAATGACTTTCTCTTTCGCAATCAAAGACTGCAGAACTTAGACCCTTCGCTTGAGTCAAATCCAATTGGCATCAGCCATGATCGACTGAGGTCATGTTGCATGTCATACATTATGATGGAAACATTGTCGCTGCCTAACGATGGGAAACAGGGGAAATCCCTTTGTTTGAGCTATCCCTTCTTAAAATATGCGTCCACCTATGTTCTATACCATGCAGAGGTGGCAGATGCAAGAGGCGTCGGACAGGATGCGTTTTTGCAACGGCTAGGAGATGAACACGATACCTGGAAACGGTTGCAGCTGTTTCACATTTCCTTTGAAAGTTTTTTAGACGTCGGGTGTATCAGAGGCGCCGAATTACTCTACACACTGTCAGCACATGGATATTATAGCCTTATGAAGGTGCTTCTCGACAATGGAGCCAATATCAGCATTCTGGGAGGACCCTATGGCACAGCACTTCATGTGGCTGCAGCTAACAACCAAGAAGAGACTCTACGCATCCTACTTAACATGGGAGCTAATGTTAATGCGATAGGGGGAATCTATGGCACCGCACTTCAGGCAGCTGTAGTTCGAGAAAACGAGACGATTGTGGCAATGCTTTTGAAGGAGGGAGCTCATGCTGATGCTATAGGAGGAATACACGGCACCGCGCTACAAGCAGCTGCAAATAACGGGAACGAGGAGATCGTGGAAATTCTACTTGAGAAGAGAGTTAACGTTAATGCTGTTGGAGGATCGCCTTTCACCACGCTCCAGGTAGCAGCATGGAAAGGAAATAAGAATATTGTGGAAATGCTTCTTGAGAGGGGAGCCGAAGTCAATGCTCAAGAAGGACTCCAAGGGACAGCGCTCCAGATGGCTGCAATGGTAGGGAATGAGGAGATTTCCATGATACTACTTAAGCATGGAGCAGATGCTAATATAATAGGAGGATTGTATGGAACCATACTCCAGACAGCCGTAGTCGGAATGAGGAAGAAAAAGAACAGCGTGGCAACATGGCTTGAAAAGGGTGTGGATATCAATGCTGTAGGAGGATTATATCACACTGTACTTCAGGCCGCTGCAGCTGAGAGCAATGTGGAGGTTATAGAAACATTGCTTGAGAATGGAGTTGCTACTGATACACTAGGAGGGTTATATTGCAATGCAATACAGGCAGCTGCAGCTAAGGGCCAATATAAGGTTATAGAAACCTTACTTAAGAATGGAGCTAACATTGATATTAACGCCAAAGGGGGACTCTATGGAACCGCGCTCCATGCGGCTGCTGCTGGAGGCGAAGAGGGGATAGTAGCGATGTTGCTTGCTAAGGGAGCCGATGTCAATATTGATGCTGTAGAAGGGCTCTATAATACGACACTACAAGCAGCCATGGCTAGTCGCAACATGAAGATAATTCTAATGTTGCTTCAGAATGGAGCTGATATCGACATTGATACTTCAGATGAAATCCTCGACATGGCACCTCAAGGAACAACAGGTGAAGTCGAGGAGGAGATCATAGCAATGCTGCTTGAGAGGGGAGTTGATATCAATGTTAATGCGTCAGGAGGACTCTTTGGCACTGCACTTCAAGCAGCTGCAGCCGAAGGCAAGGAGGAAATTGTAGCAATGTTGCTTGAGAAAGGAGCTGATGTCAATGCTCGAGAAGGAGTTTTTGGTACTGCGCTCCAGGTAGCTCCACACAAGAAAACTGTGGAAATACTACTCGAGAAGGGAGCTGATATCAATGCTCGAGAAGGGCTGAATGGGACAGCGCTCCAAATGGCTCTACTAGAGGACGAGTGGGAGATTGCGACGATACTGCTCGAGAATGGAGCCAGTTGTCATTTCCCAGGAAGCAAGCTCGGCACTGAAAAAAGGACTGGGAAGTTTTCCCCTAAAACGTACGTTTCTTGGAATCCAACTCGACTTTTGTCAGGGATATGCTTGGCGTTCACAGGATGGTTCATGGTGCGGTTTCTAAGAAGACAAGACGTCGTATTAAGAGGAATCGGGATACTCGACGTTGTAACACTGGGGGTTAAATGTTGGTAGTCATTCGGCGAGATTCCGGGGGTTTTCAAGGCTTTTGATCCTTAAAATACTGGAAACTTAGATCGCATAGATGATCTCATAGTGGCGATTGTTGCTGCCTGATGGATGGGTTTTAGTTCCAGTCAAGTCTTTAATCCGCCATATCTTAGAACGATGTCTGCTACAGGAATGGTGTGGAGGTATTTGTCAATCCAGAGATTAGTTTGTGAATTTTAGTATTCTAGTATCCGCCTAGAAAAAGTAATCTGTGGCTGACAAGGCAAGACTTTTTTATACGCTGCGAAGTCTGGATCTCCTAGTGCGTATGAAAACGATGTTGGTATACATGCGTTACAATCTTGACATGGTCTGGTTTGACTAATATCTTAGCCGCATGATCAAGATCGGCTTCTCGTATAATTCCATTTGGGCAAATTCTTGTCCCAGACTACTCGGGCAATATCTTTGGAGTGCTCAGCCAGCGCGGCGTCTCCGCGAGGAGTGAGGAAGTGGTAAAAGTACCAGAAACCGGCGTCAATCTTGCCATCCAGCGGGACCCAGGCCTTGGAGAGATCCTGAACGAGGTGGCTATTGACGGACACGAGACCTTCACATCTCTCGGTTTGGGTCAAACTGGAAAATCACCGACGTGACCGAAACAACATCACTGTAGATTAACAAAAAAAATACAGATATGACGGATTAGCAAGATGTCAACTTTCTTTATGCTGCCTGAGCCAAGAAGAAGTTGCGACTAAATAAATATGGGGATAAGTATGTGAAGAAGGAGTCAGAGCCCAGGAAATATTTGATAACGGATACGAGGAATGAGTTGGTAGAGCAAATACAATTGTTGACCAAAGGCATAAGAAACAAGGACAAGACAAAATTCCACCGTACATTGCTGAGCAGCTCAAATCCACTAGTTCAAGCATGTCCTGCTATAAATCCACTGAAGCGCCATGCCTCCATTAGTTATTTTGGGAGAGGGCGAACTCAACATGTTCTGGATCGCGATCCACAACACTAACATCCGATGTGGTGTAACGGTTATCATTCCGCGTTTTCATCAAGGAAACCACCGCGGCGACCAGGGTTCGACTCCCTGCTTCGGAGAGAAGCTCCTGGATGTTCTTTTTGTGTTTCTCTTTTGCTGGGTAAACTCGTTGCTGTACATTGTTCAGCCCATCGTTCTATACTTTGGTGTTTCGGATTAACGTATTTCCGAGCAAGAGCCTGGCTCACCCGTTCCTAACCCGTCTGATACTTCCCTTTTTTTGCCAGTCTCGCAACAATCAAGAGAAGCAGAGCATTAATGTTTAGAACTGATCTCCCGACAGGACCCGGGACAGACAGTTCGAGTCAAACCTCGAAATAGAGGTTTGTTTTATCACTTTTTTGGACAGCCAAGAACCAGAAATAACGAACATGAGGATGTATAGCGTCCCGTTTTTTCTGTTCCTTTCCATTCTGCCAGAGCTTTAATATTTGGTGACAAAAGTCCAATCTCACAGAATGAATTACTACATAATTCTATGCCACTCTCTTGCTAAAATTAAGCACTAAGCTTATACTTGTGTTATTTTGGTTTGTTTTATTAAGCAGGATCAATAAGATATATAACCTATATCTATATAGTATTTCGATTTCTTTGTATTATTTCTATCTACTATCTAGCTATAATATAACAATCTTTTAGAGGAAAAACCTCATACTTAGATTACCATTAGTATTAAAACCTCTAGGAGATCTATATCCCTAAGTTACATCCACTCTCTAACATAGAATAAGCTACTAAGGTCAGCGTTTAACATAGCTAGCCAAATTGGCTTTGGGTGCTGCCGGATTCAAACCGACTCAGTTTATCCCTGACCAAGGTTCCTAATCTTGGTCGCTGACTTAACCGTACCAGCAGTGCAGCCAACGCACCACCAGCCCCCATCCACATGGTATATCGCGAGGTGCTGTCAGACGTTTCAATTACTATGCTGTGCAGCAACCCCCCCGTCTGTCGGCTACAGAGCCTCTTATTTCAGAACTAGAACAAACAATGGACAGGGATGAGATGACTTGGAATTCGGCAGCCAAGAACAACCCCAGATTCTGAGCGCGGCAATCGAATGCCAAGCCAGAAGCAGCACAGGCGCCCGTTATTCTCGGATGCGGCTCCGCGGCCTGCAAAGGGGAAGGGCCCTCGTTGGTCCTTGATCCCTTTGCTAGTTGAAAGTGGGCTTCTGCTAGCCAGATACCATCAACGATGGGATCATGGCCGCTAAAATGGTAGAATCCAGCATTTCCCCGCCAATCACGACGCTGACTCGCTACTTTTCCGCTCATCTCAACCGTACTGCTGGATCCTAAACACATGCGTCTGGAACAGGCAATTCTCGTGTATATCGTACTGTGCTGTTCTAGAAAGTGCAGTGATGAGGGCACATCACATTCGGAGTTCACCAACGTAATGTTTGCGTAGGTGTTTGTATATAAGATAGAAGCTCTTTCCGCGTCTACTCTGATACCCAAACCCACCAAGTCGACTTTCAGAGTCATAAGACATCATCATTAAGTCGTTTCTTGCCACCTTTGCCTTGGTTGCCTCAGCTTTTGCTGCAAGCCGCACATCTGCTCCCAGCGGATGTATCACTGTAGCCAAATCAGGAGGCCCATATTCTACCATCCAGGGTGCCTTTAACTCGCTGTCGGTCATTTCCTCGGCAGCACAGTGCATTTTCATCTCGCCTGGTACCTACGATGAACAAGTCATTGTCTCGGTCCGCACCGCGCAGCTCACCATCTATGGATACACGACTGACACCACCTCGTACGGCTCTAACAAAGTAACCATCACCCACTACCTGTCCCAAACGTCCGGTCTCACCAACGAATAGACTGGAACACTGAGAATCAGGGCAAACGGTTTCCGCCTGTACAACGTCAGCGTCAAGAACACGTACGTTCAAGGCAGCCAGACCATTGCTCTCAGCTCATACGCCAACAGCGGATTCTACGGCTGTGCCTTCACTAGATACCAAGACACTGTTCTCAGCAACACTGGTAACCAAGTCTATGTGAGATGCTACATTTCAGGCGCGACTGATTTCAACTTTGGGCAAAGTGCCAGGAGCTGGTTCCACAAGGTTGGCCTTCGTGTCTCGTCTGCCTCATTTGGATGCATCACCGGTACGTCTGACACTTGACACATAACGTCCATAGCGTTCATCATCTAACATGTGTGTCCCTAGCAAACGGCAATGCAAAGGGAGGCAGCTCCTTTTACGTCTTTAACGAGTGCAGTATCGCTGCTGTAGATGGCCAGACTGACAACTCTGGTGTTTACTACCTGAGCGACCCTGGGGCAAGTATGCACAGGTTGTCTACTAAGGCACGTCAATGACATCCGTCACTGACTCCAAGGGTTGGTCAGTCTGGAGTACCAGCGATACTCGCACTTGGTCACATTTGGTGAATACAAGACCACGGGTGCAGGTGGCAGCGGGACTCGTGCATCCTTCGCCAAGATTTTGAGCAGCGCGATGACTATCAGCGAAATTCTGGGCAGTGGTTACGCCAGCCCATCATGTTTTGATTCCTCGTACTACATACAACTCCAGCCAAACTTGAGGTGGGAGAATAGTTCCGGCTAGTATATTTTTAGCACAAAGAATAAGATTTTATTCGCAATTAAAATTGCCATAGCGTACATTGGACTTTTGACTGCATTATTGTGATTTCTATCAAGCCTTGTGTTTTCTGGCTGGTACCGGCTCCTTCGGGGGCTTAGAGTTTAACCCCTATTTGTTTGTTTGTACCGCCTGCAATCTTGGTTTTCGTGATGTGTTGGGATTACTTTGTGCAGATCTAGTTTCTCGTTACCTAGCCTACTCTGTCGGCTCTTCCGGATATCCAATTTTCACATTAAAGGTTCAATGAGGCAGCTGAGACGAATTTTGCTTGTGCACCAGTCGACTGGCTTTGCAGCGACGACAACGGTGGGGACTCTGCCATTACCACCGGTGTCATGGACTGCAAGTAATGGGTTGTTGTATTACAGAAATTTACGATATTAGCATTCTGAGTAGGATCTGAGGTGGGCAAGTATGATGGGTTTGGGGTATTCGAGGTCATGCCAGACTACTGTGCAAATCCGTTGCCGTGACAAGATTGATGATTGAATGCTGGCAAACAATACCAAGAATCTGCAGGGTGGACACGATGCACTCTACGGTGTTGGTCTAAGAATCATGTGAAAGGGACATAATATGTAACAGCACAGAGTGAAACTGTGCATATCACTTCGAATAAAAGAGGTTGTGTGATGAATTATTGACACATCTGTCAATGAGTTAGCCAGTTCTAGCACTTCATCATTTAGCAAATGAAAACTCCAAGGTCGGAATTCAGATGATATTCAGATATGCTAAAATAATGATAAGCTCACAAATCGAAAATTTTAAATCGAAAAACTTCATCGCCGCTTGTAAAAAAGCCAGATACATGACCTCATTTCTAGTGAGGTTATTAATTACATTAGTGATCTTCGCAGTCCATAGAATATGGCTGCATTGGAATATTTTGTTATCTTGCCAGTCTTCACCGTCTCCACAATCATCACGCCAGCCACGCACACCGCCCATTTTTCAAGCCATTGCTGGGCTACACCTGCAAATTGCGGGATCGAACTTTTGAGGTAAAAGATCGTAGAGCCTTCTGGTCGTTTTCCTTCATTCCGTTCTCCGGCCTATATCTCATCCATGATCCGTGCTTTTGATACCACTCCTCCAGCATCATTTTGCTTTGATCATCCTTGATGTCCTTCCACAAGGACTCGTAGCTTTGGTACACGTCATCCCTCCAGTATACATAGCTTGAATTGTCACCGTGATCATTTGAATCATCAATGTCATCCGAAAACAAGACGTTGCTGTCGTGTTCTGTTGAAGGGCTGTCGAAACACCGGAATCCGCTGCAATGGCCCAATTGTTTTGCACCAATGGCAGGTGTCCACGTATTTAAACCCCATCTTGGACAGCTCTGGCTTGTCTTGGCAGACACATCCCACATGACCGTTCCCATCTTGAAATCTCTCAAGTTGACCATCGAGTTCTCCCAGTGCTGGAATACCATACTCCAGCGAAGACCCGGTACGAGCGGGGTCAAGTCATGGTTCTGACGACTCGTTCCGCTTGCCAGATACCCTTCGTTTGAGATTTTAAAATAGTCACCATTTTCATCCTGCAAAGTAACATGGCTATTGTCCAGCTGCATCCAGTGACTAGCTTGAAGTAGGACAACACACCTGTCAAGGTGCAACTTCTCAAGGCCCAAAGAAGCAAACCAATCGATCTGCCAGTGATGGCTAAAGACGAAATTCCTTAGCGCAAGTGCTTTGAGATTGGGCATCCCTCGTCCGGCCCCGATGAGCCGCCAGTCCAGCCTGGGATACCATCCCCACCAGTCGCGGGAGCCCAGCGATAGAACCCGGAGATTGGCGGCAACTGCGGGTTGAAGCCAAGTCGAGGGTAGACTTTGAAACAGCTGGTGTCTCTCGGCAGCTGAAGTGGAGAGCTCCCAGTGGCAGTCATCTATTCCCGTAGCGACGTGTAATCGAATATCGGAAAGGCTAGTTGACGCTATGACGGTTTTGAATGCCGGTGAGCTGGTCAGCTGGGGGTAGTCCTCTAGGTTGGAAATTCCAAAGCTTTTGAGCATGATAGGATGGCTTGGTGCATTCTGTGGTACTTGACTGCTCCGGTATTTGCGTATGTCGCCGAATTGTATGCGCTCATCCATGGCCCTTTGGTTCTCTTCGGACCAGGTGCCAGCAACGGAATGGAAAATGGTATCCAAGACTCGGTATCTGAAATCAGCAGTCTCCTCGTATATCCTGTAATTTACAGAATCCTGTGTGAAGCATAGTTGGAGGGATTCGAGATTCCGGAACAATGATATAAATGGCAATGCGTCAAAGAAGTCTGAGGGAGTCTTGTAGTCGAGATTGCGCTGCACTCTGGAGTGAGGCTCGAGCCAGATATCACAGGTAACCTCCCGGACCAGATTCGAGAGATATTTTGATTTTGCAATTTGTATGAATCGCTTTGGATCTTCACCTGTAGTGCGCAGCCGGAGACTGCGGAAGGCCCGGGGACCCGCGATGGAGGCGAGCCGACGGTTTACACATCTTAGGCCAGTGAGTGAGGCTCTTGGTAGAGACTGGACGACGATGTACAGGACATCGTCGGGTAGGGACTCGAGGGTAGTTTCTGAGCAAACGTGTGGCATTTCGACGAAGCTTCCTCGTTATGCCAGATTTGGGTTTTGTTTAGCCAGGTTCGGGCCGTGCCAAGCGAGGATGAGGGTAGATGAGGACGTGAGACATGATTACATAAGACCAGCTGCGCATTGAGCGTCCTTGGGCACGCGACCAATGGGTGTTGAGCAGCCAGGCCAGCATGCGGGCAGAGGGACATTGGTGTGGCCGCGCCTGATTGATAACAGGTCAAGTCAATCAGTCTATGGGCCAGCCCGCCAATTTACTCAATAGTATCGCTGCCAAGACTTTGTGTGTATCATTAGCCTGTTCCCATCACCGTCATTAGTGCAAGGACTCGGTCACTCCTGCGGCACTAGGCGCCCGTGTAATTGCTGTTCACCCAGAGGTCGGGTTTTTGCACCCTTGCTTCAGGGACACCTCGTCCGACACACCGAGGAGATGCGAGGGACGACTGTGATAAAAAAAATTACAGGATCGTCATCATGCTACCCGGTGAAGCGGATCCATGATCCCATCTTATCCGCTGGTAGCTTGACACTGAAAATGGAACCAACAACTCATCCAAAGCCCCTTGCTACTTCACCTAGGGCTTGTAACAAATCTTGCATCCAATCGAGGATAAAAAAAAATACGCACTATACACCTTCTTGCATACAGCCACGTTTTGCACGGCCCACGGTCTTTTTTTTTTTTTAGTCATGATGGACTAATCCATCGGATGGCTTGATGTGGCTTCACAGGACCATACTGACTCGCCAACGGCAACACGGTCATGGTGTTGGCTTTGTTTGCCAGCGGATCAATTCCTACCAATGGACCACAAACACATCCGCTGATATCGAGCAGACGTCTGCTCTAGCACCCTCCAGATATTGATCGGGCTAGTCTGATGCCGGACTGCATGACAGGGGTGGACCAGTGACGTGCCTCTCCCATGGGGCCTGCGTCCAAAAACCCTCTCGTGATGGGGGGGCCTCGGATACCCAGTCGCTGAGGCTGGTTTTTAGTTCCTTTGATAACTAGTTTCCATGGCACTAAGAG
>PGGA01000016.1:1210162-1256385 GCA_004380915.1 Calonectria pseudonaviculata
GAAATTCGACTGACAATAGTCAAGCTGGCGGTCCCCGGCCGTGGACGCGATGGCGGCGGCTCCCGCAACTTAGGCCAGCTGAATCGCCTAACTATTGACGGACGCTTCCCGCCCCCGCAATCCTCAGCCCGTCTATCGCTGGTTCTGTGGGGGGCTGCATCCTCCAGAGGTAGCAACTGGTGATTACGGTGCCATTGAATGCGTTGGTGGGGACAGCGGCCGCCGATCCGTCTCGCTGAGGCTTCCATCGACGTGTTTACGCGAAGCCATGTCTTTATTGGTGAAACAGTGGGCCTACAATGCGAGAAACCCTCACTCCGTAGCCATCAAGTTTTGTCTTCCAGGTGGAGGACGGCGCACGATGGGCTAGCCGAATGAAAGACGACAACCACAGACTTCTTTCTGAATGAATCAAAGGAGGCCACGCAACAATGTCTGAAAATCTTGTCCAATTGAAGCTGATTGCGACGCTAGTGGTGGCAGTGCTGGAGCAAGTCCAATGGCCACAGCTGTGCCCCCGACGAGCCTGGTTTGTGGGGAAGGCTTGACCAGTAAGCAGAGCGACGCAATCTGCGAATGCCTTCTTTTACTGTCACCAATCCCATTTTTCAATTGTTGGCAAGTTCAACGGCATACAAGTTGTAATGTCGTATTTCTTTGAAGGCAAACCAATTTGGTTCAACTGTCAATCATGAATATTACAGGACAGCTCTCCAACCGGGTGGATGTCAAGACATTCTTTCAATGTTGCTTGTCAAGGGAGATACAGGGTTATATAGGCAAGATGTAGCCAATTAGACGATGGTCATCTATGAAAATATTTTTGCATAGCAGTCTAATACACAGAACATCTTTCACCTCCCAAATCTTAGAGAGTATCATGATATACGAACTCGCAAACCCTTAGCACCGCGCTTGTGAAACCCTACATCACTATCACGGACAGGGATAATATCTGACTCCTCGCATTCTAAGCCTATTTTATAAGCACCAGGGCGAAATACAATACTCAAAAAGATGTACATTTCAGCCCAAGCAAGACTAAAAGGCATCAGATTAGTCAATTTCTCAATTGTGCAGTCCATATTTGAAATGGGTACGTACTTCCTCCCCAGGCAATTACGTGACCCGTTGATGAAGGGCACAAAGTTTCGGTTCATGCGTGGGTCATATTTTCCAAGCCATCGCTCAGGTTGGAACCTATATGGATCTGGATAAACTTCTGGATCCATGTGCATATGACAGACATGCATCCCGACTGGAGTCTTTTTTTTTCCCCGGCAACTAGTCAGAAATAGCCCCATGAAAAACTAATCTAGCAATGATACGCAGCTTACATTTTTTGGAATTGTCCACTGTTTATACTGTAGGTCCACGTCTGGTGAAATGCGGCTGTTGCGTCTCATGAACCGAGAGAGGCTGTTTTCTCTGGTTAGTTTTGAGCACATCGTAGAGAAAGAAGTATTGGAGACTAACCGTAGGCCTTCTTTGACACATGCTACAAGATAAGGAATCTTTTCGAGGTCTGCCCAGCCATTTCCTTCTTGATACCATCTATCCGCCCTTCACTGAACTGTGAGGCTCGCCTAATGTGTGAGCACATGTGGAGGATGCCTCAAGGGTCCATCTGCATTTTACTAACCAGGTGGAAGATTCTAAAGCCAGCAAATTGGGGGTTGAGTGCCTTCAAAACCCATATCGGAACCAGACTCATGATACTGTAACCAAATATTGTCAATTATGCTTTACTTTGACAATGCGCATTGGCCAATTTCTTCCCTTACCTGTTAACCCACGTAAAATTGCGCAGGTATGGGACCACGGTCAAAATCCCCATGAGTGAATTGTGCCTGACGTTGGGAATTTAGCATTGAGGGATATGTTAACTATGGTGATTTCATCCCTACCACACCTACCATCCAGGGTTAAATGCCGGCTCATTAATGAATTGGGGGTTCTGGCCGCAGGCGAACAACGCGGCCATATCACCGGTTACGCTGGAAAATGCGTGATCGAGTGAGACAACTTGGTCAGTGCCTTTTAGATCCTGCAATCTGTGGTCAAGGCTCCTTGCCTCTTCGTGAATTCTGAATTCAAGGTTTGTAACGTTCTGCCTGGAGAGGAGACCTTCTACCGGTTTTCTTCTCATATGATGGAGCTCATGCTGGCTCGTTGATGGGATGGCATCTGTTCAACAAGAATAACCAGTCAAGAACCATAATAGACATTTTTGGGTTAAATGCGGAACGCCCAGGCCGCCATGCATTCCAGCCTTTGTGTTCGTTCTTCGCTTGCTGGCTGACACGTAGAGCTGATTGTAATAGTCTGCATCCTGGATCACAAGTTCATGTGGATTGATGCGCACGATAGGGCCTCCATGATGTTAGCTCAATACTTGACATGTACTATGACTGTAGGTAAATCATGCCATATTTTCCATGCATCTCGTTTATGACATCAGGGAACTGCGAGTTCCAGATATCCCAGAAGCCCTCGTACCATGACGTCGCGGCCGCAAGCTTCGGTCCCGGGAACTTTGCGAGGGGAGAGAAATAAAGACGGTAGATTATTACGCAGATTCGGTGCGCAACGGTTATAAGTAATAGGGGATATGCGAGGCCCCATGGTCTGGAGATATTCAACATCTTGTCCAATTCAAGATCCATCTTTGGTAGATACAGGAAGACTCGTTTTGAACCACAGTGCCACGGATGAATTGGGTAGGACACTTCTTTAGTAGGTGTGCCAAATTGAGGATGGGAAGGGCAAGAATAAGAACCGGAAAAAAGAGCAGGTGGGCTTTAGTCTTTTCGTCGTCGCTTTAGCTGTCTGGACCAATTGAGGGAAATTATAAGCGAGTTCCAACACGCATGCGCGGATGAAGAAGTGTCTAGAGTTGATTGGTGATAGTGATTGGAATGCCCAACATCAGGACGGAATTAAAGATTCCCATGGAACCTTTGATCTGCAGAAAACCAGAGACATTCTAACTATATCTGACTAGCGGAGAAGCTCAGCCATCAATCAGATGACATGATTGTTAGGGCGGCGCGAGAACGCATGTAACGCCTTATTCGCTAACAGTTTGGCGAGCCTTGGCTACTGCAAGCCATGACTACACCGCAATATTAAACTGCCCTGCACCTGCGTATAACAAAATTTTCAAGCATCATCAGATTAAGCTGTTGGTGGCGACAAGGTATCGTTTTATCCATGATGCATTGATGGCGTCATTTTCGCGGACACTATGAAATGTCTTGGGCGTGGGCTTATTTTGTCTTAAACGCAGTTGGTATGCATGAAGATGGCATCAAGCACAAGGTGAATCAAAGGGTCAGTATACTTTTCCTTATCTAACGTGTAGCAATACTGGACACGTGATAGTTCTATCCCACAGGGCTCGGAACCTGTTGGGTTGCGAAATTTGAGTGCCGTTGAGCACCGTAGAAACCTGGAAGATCTATTCAAGAAGCGGGGAAACCATTTGCTTCTCAAGTGCTCATTGGGGATCCTGTTTGGCCATATGCACCTCTTGCACAACTCGCGGCCTGCATTCGTGATCCACTACAAGCATCGGCAGCCAACATCGGCCCAGGTTGACAAAATGAGCAGCCATTCACATCGAACTGTCGGGGCCTTCGGGTACTTATGAATGAATCAAACCACCTGCCGACTGCAGTGACGCTGTCTATTTGCAGTCGTACCGAGCACCTCTTAGGTTCTAGACATATGGCTCTCTTTGGCTATTTCACTCAAACTTGAGACACTCTCATGTCACTGAATGCTTGTCAATGTATCTCTTGATGACTGCTTTTGTCATGTGTACCTCACTGTGGTTTATATAGTACCGAGGAGGTCTCAGGGTTGTTCTGCCTAGAAGAGTAAAGTTAGTTGTATAGCACTGTCAACGTTGTCAATCGCATAGTATTGCTCAGCCCGCTGATTGGCCGGCGGCTGCCAACAGAGCTGAGGAATCGGGTGAGGAGGATACGACGGAAGACTGGTCGAAGCAGTGGGCAAAAGCTAAGGTGGTAGACTCAGTCGATAATATTCAGGGGGGGGGGGGGGAGAATATTTGTATCGGGGTTTCTTACCTGAGACAATGGTTATATTAATTTCAACTGCTCCTAGAATACAACACATAGCGTAGTTGTATGGCATCCATATTGAAGTCGCGGGATAGTTGACCAGCTCCACCAGAACGAAAGCTGAGGCGACACAGACACTAAATTACCAAAATTAACATTGTGTCAGTTTACGAACCAAAAGAGGTCCCCACACGGTTCCGAGAACCAAAAGAGTGGCGATGGCAATCTTTTGACCAAGCCGAAGGCGGAGCTGGAACACGTTCACTACGGGAAGGACCAAGATAGCAACATCCATCATGAAATGAGTAATAATAGTACCGAAGAAGATTTTTTTACTGTTTATATTGCAAACTGTATCCTAGATATCTTCGAAATACGTAGCATATAGAGTTGAAGAATCCAAGTAGTCTCGAATGGTAGAGAATATTCTCTATCGTCTCAGTACCAAGTGTCAATTCAGCAATTCAGTGGCTTGACCAACTATGGCTAACCATTTGTTGTGTTGGTTCGACTCTGACCGGTAAACCTGAAAGTCATTAAACAGATGGCGAACTGAAACAATTCGCTAAACATAGGAGAAGTCGCTCTGCATCATTTTAACAGTCGATGTGTCTTTCTGGGTATCAACAACCTAGTTAGCTGAGTCACGCAGGCGATTGATGGAAAATGGTAGCTATCTCAATTCGGGACTAGTATGATTTGTATATTCAGTCATTTCCCCATTATTCTACACGCAGCAATTCGGTTACAGCTTCCCTTTATTGTCGATTGAAATGGCCCGTAGCATCGTCACACAGTCTGCTATGGCCCGGTCCGCATCAGGCTTGATGGCAGGTATGGCCGTTTCCCCCAATGACCTTGCAACTATTGTGAAGAATGTGATGTAGAGTATACGTCTCTGCGACATTAGACTTTCCTTTAGATAATGGGTAGAAAAAATATAAGCAAGTCGGTCTATTCTTCCCGATTGCCCCCAATTGCCCACCAAAAGCGTCAGTCATAGTGGTCGGAAGCATCCCCCCAATCAAAGCTTCGGCATTTCCGGAAATTGTTATAGGCAGACTCTAGTGCGATGGAGTGGTTGAGGTCAATCTAAACATCTTAAAATAGATGCTGCGGCTACAGGCCGGATTGCAAATTCCACTAAATAAACATTTTATCAAAATTGGGCTTGAAATTCCACTCAATCGGACGAGAGGAAAAATACTGCCACTGCCATCGTCATCTACAGCCAACAACCGGAACAGACATACGGTATGTACTTGGTGGCGTCGTGGCTTGTCCTTTCCAAACAGAACCAGTACAATTTCCGAGGCATTTAGCGGTTGATCTTCTAATGTAAACCTGCTTCGGTCACGCAGGCAGAATTGGGCGCGACGGAATCGCGCTAGGATCGATTTCACGTGTGGAAACCGCTAAACCGATTGCAATTGGCTATGCCGGCCAGTAATCCAGTAGAACGTCGGTTGTTTAATATTCGTGCCATGTGTATTTGAAAAGTTAAGAGCATGATACTTCGAGCTTCTAGAGCGCAATGACATCTTGAATCGGCATAGTCTAAATTCTATTTGCATCTGTCCCGGGTCAAATCCCATTGCCAAGATTCCGTCTATTGAAGTCAACCACAGCCACCTCTGATGAGGAATGTGTTACAAACTGTATCCGCTGTCTTTCCACCTGCACTGCAGCTCATAAAGAGCCGAATTCCGCAATCCAGTCGTCTTTTGAACCCTCACTCTCCTTAATATTGAGTGATGGCAATCAAATTTCAGCGTTGCTGCTTCATCGATGCATAATCTTTGACCCCCCCCACGCTCCCCCCATAGGCTGCGAACGTACCGCGAGGCCATCTTCTTCTAGTCATGGCGTCTCATGGTACGGGGCCGTTACCGGTATTGGTAGGGTATCTCTCGATACTACAACTGTGCCAACTCGAGCTGATTGCTGTTCTTAGATTGCCGGTTGGGGTTTAATCGGTCTCTCTGGAGCACTCATTGGTGCCCGCCTCTATTTACGCCTTATGGTTCAAAAGAGATCTTTGATGCTCAGCGACATATTTATTATTTTAGCATGGATATCCGGTTGTGCGACTACTTCCATATGTGTTGTGCTCAAGGTTCTTCATGCGCTTGACCCGGAGGTCGGCACAGATTTCAAAGCATTTGATGGTAATCATCATAATGTTGCGAAGATTCTAATGGTGTGTTTTAATAGATTCAAATTTGAGAATAGGATAATCATTGGCATATTGCTAACAAGACTTTCCCAGCTATTTTGGTTGAATTTAATTCCGTTTCATCTGACAATCTATTTATGCAAGGCAGCTCTCATGTCAATGTACTTGCAGATATTCATGAACCTGATGAAAAAGAAAGTGGGTTTTCTATGGATAATGATTTTTTATCTCATAATCGCTTTTATAATAAGCATCGTATTGCCATATTCCCTCTGTCAGCCAATCCACACAATATGGTGAGTGCTGGACCCCATCGTGGATATTTCTATAAGTCTATAAACCCAAGGATTAAGCATCACTCACAATATCTTAATAGGGATCCCTTACACGCCGTCTGTCCAGATTCGGTGGGTGAGATCAGTTTGAAAGTGACATGGGGGCTAAATGCCCTAGGAAATATCTTCGGTATGTGAAGCAAACGTGATCTAAGGATAAATGATTGACATTTAGTGTAGTTTTCTTCATCCCATGGCTCATCTTACCAGAATTGAAGGTTCAACGCTCGCTTAAGATTGGAATTTATTTTACATTCCTCCTTGACATTGTTATGATCAGCTTTACAATCGTGCGACTCGTGATGATTCTCCAAAATGAAGTCGGCAACTCCATTCCGATGAGTACCATAGGTACGTCAATAACACCGTTTTATTCCACATGTTTGGTTGGGCGAAAAGACACGTTACTAAACCGATTATATAGTTTTGTGGACCACACTTGAATCTAATCTCAGCATCCTCGTCGCTGTTTTGCCCTCACTAGCGCCGTATTTCTTAGCGAAGCGACGTGACAGCGTGCAGGGATCCAGGCAAAGGTCAATGACCCAAAACAGAATATCAGGCACCCAGCATTTATTAGAGACAGCATAAATGGCTATATAGAGAGTCTGGCCCTCGTCAGATTGCGATGATATTAATTTTTATGCCTTGGCATTTAAGGAGTTGGTGTTATCTAACCACTAGAATCATTGGTGTTCTCATCGCTGCTTCCACCGATTCATTTACTCCTCCCACGAACATTGCCGAAGAGCAAAAGACCAACAACAACACGGATAATACAATCCAATACCTTTTTATTCTTTATTATATAAACTCTGTTACGTCTGAACTTACGTGAAATAACTCTCCGCGCATGCCACGGGAAGCGCGCTGCGCAGGACGAACCCCTTGGAGGCAAACGGGGAAAACACGAGGAATGATATATAATCTGCCAAGCCTCCCCTGTCAGCAGCGTATTTAAGGGATGGTAAATCTCTAATATCTCCGTTAAAAAACTTCTTTTACAAAATTCTATGCTTTTAGAATCTTCAACATTTTCTTGGAAAACCATGTCATCGAAGCCATTCTCCGGCGAGATCATCGCCATCACAGGCGCTGCTGTCGATCTTGCACAACGCGGATCAACTTGGTCACTCTCAGATATTGCTGTGGAAGGCCTCATTCAGCTACGTGAGGAAATCAAGCCCAAATTCCCCAATGTCAAGGTCCTTTTCGAAGCTGTCAACGTCGCCGATGCAGTAAGCGTGGACGCATGAATCAAGAAGACGGTCCAAGAAGATGGAGGCTTGCATGGCGCTGTTAATTTTGCTGGTGTTTTACACAATACTACCGCAAAATCCACCGATATTAAGGATGAGGACTGGAAAAGGGTAATTGACATCGACTTGACCGGCACCATGTATTCGATGCGATCCGAGCTTGCCATCATGAATGACGGGGGTAGCATTGTCAACGCTTCCAGTGTCTCTGTACTCGTGGCAGGGCCTGTAGTAGTCACATATGCCACATCCAAGGCCGCAGTTATCGCCATCACTACTTCCGCCGCGAAGTAAATTGGAAATAAAGAGACACGTGTTAATGCAATATGCCCGTGAGTACTTTTACTATTTTGAAATAAAACGTTGATTCTGGCACTGAGTCCCAGAATCAGTATACATACTCCCATGTTCCGACAACTGTCCGAGCCAGGGTGCACTGACGAGATGATTCTCGCCCCTCATGCGGTTCCATTTACAGACATAGCGTCGACTAGGAAGGCTCGCATCGACAAGGCCTTCACAGAAACAACGCACTAGTCACGTCTAATTACCATGCTGAGCACGAATCCAACATGTTCCTCTCACTAAGTGCGTGCCTGCACACACAATTGCACATCAATAATTTGTTTTTTTAAAAATGCTATAGGCAGAATAACATAACTTTATATCTGTCAATTGGAATATTTGAACAAACACCTCTTTCCTTTCAAACCTCAATGGCTTGCTTGGCTTGAGAAATATAGTATAAATCACTAATGTCAGCTCGTCGATATTAGTAAAAGAAGTAAAAACTGTATATAGTACTCCCATGAAACCACTGATCTTGGCTTCGCACCTAGAGCTTGGCCCTTTCAGGCATTTCAATCCAAGAATATCTCCATCCACTTCTTTCACTACCTCGCTATATCAATTCGAGCTTGCGTAGTTCTGGAGAGTCGAGGTATGATGATTCTTGAATAGATCACCCTAAGCAACCATTCTTGCAGGTTTCTTGGCCGCCTACCAGATTACCGGCATTCAGTGGCCATTGAAACCAGCAAAAATGAAACTGCTTTCTCTAACACGGACTGTATCTATATGAGGTACATAGCCATAATTACAGTAATAACTCCCATTTATATCTGATCCAACATTGTGCCTGTGTGCTGCCATCCTTGGTGGTTGGGTTGTGGATACGTGCTGTTGTACCTAGACCTTTAGTCAACACTCATACCTACACTACAATTCAGCAATATCAAAGTCCTTCAGGGGAAACGAATATATAAGATAGCAAATTTAATAAAAAAAACAATGCTTTGTAACAAAGTCAAATATTCAGCATTGTTTTGCGAGCAGGGTACATTGGTAGCCACCAATTTAATGAAGGGTAAATAAGCTATTTGAGTCTAGTCAACTCCATTGTAGTGCGACAGAATATTATTGTGCGACACAAATCTATTAAGATGATTAAAGGTAACATACATGGTTGCGATTATTAAAATACGGAGAGAGTAGCTTTTCATCATTCAGACACTTTGGGTGCTGGAGGGTGGGGACTCTCAACTGAGATCTTGTCTCTCATGATAAAACAAGTGCACAGGTGCCAAATTTGGTTCCACCACACATAGCTGAAGAGTAAACATGACACTAGCAACTTAGATATCACATTTAGCCTACTTCAATAGATGTGGTCTCCAATCTACATGTTGCAGTATCAGAGCAGGACGAATGAATCTTTGCTCGATCCCCTTAGGTAGGAGTACTAAAACAGCCAGCTCAAGGGAGAGCCTTACTAATGTAGGTAAAAGGGGCATTATTGAAAATACACATTCCATAGAAATAATGTTCCCTCTCCATTCATTCCTCCCGGCCACAAAAGCCATGTGCAGAATACTGGCCACATGGCAACGAAACCACGATACTCTGTCCGTACACCCAGTACCATCTGTCACACATTTGGACGATTGTTTATCATGATATAGTATACTCTCTGTGATTATTCAAAAAAAAATTCAATCATGTCTCAAATCCCTCATGACAATTGATGAGCATAACGGCTGGTTACTGCATGGGGAAATCAACGGCAAAAGGCATTTCATATATGACCAGATATCCCAAAGTTCTAGTGCGCTACTTTCATGTCACAGTCAGCATTTACCAATGCCTCCTTCTTTTCTACTCAAAGCCCAAATGTTCAGAATGGTGGCTTTTTGTCCGGAACGCAACTTTCTGAAGATATATTGCGGACCAATGAAATTAGTGACTATAAGCAATGCAATTGGCTATGTTTGTCTCAATCTTGCGAGATCTGGTGGAGATCTGGAACATATGTATTGGTGTCACAAGCCAGCATATTTGGACACGAGCCATAGTCTCAGCATACCGCGCTGTTGCATTCCCCCCTTGTGTATCACGATAACCAGATAAAACATGCGTGGTCACATTTATCGACGATAACATGACGTATTAATACTCTACACCCCCTGTTGCAATTTTCCGAAGTGCTGCTCCACCCACACATCCGAGATGCTTTTGTTACTTTTCATGCTGCCAGCAGCGATTGCTGGCGCAATTGCTCCTCCTGGACCTCAATGCTATACAAGAAGACCTTGCAGTCCGTACGATGGTGGTATAGTCGAGATGAAACAGAACAGTGCCAGTGCCAGCGATTTTTGCACCAGGTATATCCAACCAATTATTACTAATACTTATGAGTATGGTACATTCTTTACCCAAAGCTCCTTGACACTTGTCCCTGATCCTACAACCGTTACCGATGTGGAAGTCATGTAAGTTGATACTAATCGATTTATTCATTATAATACGGCTAATATATTCATTCTCTAAAGTACATTAACATCGACGACGTCTTCCGTAACCACAACTATTTACTCAACCGTTACTACCCTAGACCCCGCAAAGAGACGGGATATCACCGATTATCCCGTCTGGTTCACACAAGTCTACTCATCTCAACTTGTTAGCAGTGCCTGTTCATGTTTTCTTGGCGGTCCAGTGGCTACGAGTACCAAAACTATTGCCATCCCAACAGTGACGGACGTTAGCATTGAAACAGTAAGTCGATGAGGTAAACCTCAAAATATTAAAGAACCGACGTTAATGCTTTTTCCCCCCTCAAAGATAAACCTTCCTCAGCCGACGAGTGTCATCACCCAAACATCTACAGCTGTACAAGGTGTGGTGGCTTACGCACCGGTCCAGCAAAAACTACAGTGTGGAATTGTTGGGTGTCGAGATCGCAGTAAAATCCCTCTTCAATCAACAACGCTCACAGGGGAAAAGACTGCTGCCGCTTGCAAGTCAAGCTGTGCCGGTGTTGTTGGATGTGTTTCATATCGAATCAGGGATACTGGCGAGTGCTTGTGTTCCGGTCTTTCGATAAACTCATGGTATAATCGCGCTCGTACAGCTCAATATCCAAGTCGATGTCAAGCGCGGGTATTTTATGATTTAAATTGTGATGTATGAAAGCAAGTAAATAGTATCACCAGCCTAGCGCCGCCGACTTAATTCAGCCTTCGATATCATGTCTCAAATTAGAATAGTCGAAGCAAGGATTTCAGTTTTCCACACATCAACTCCTCCGCAATTTTAGTTGGGGGCGCATTGTCTCTCGTAGAAGCGGCAATGCCTTAAGCTATTTTGATGGTTAACCGAGGTTTAATATGCGACATGAAAGGAGATAAAAGACAATAATGGTTCAGGAGAATGGAACATACAAAAGCGGGAGACTAGCAAATTCGAACGAATAGACAGCCATGGGAATCCATTGGTCAAGGTGAAGAGATTGGTAGTGACCAAGTACACCTGCCGTTCTGTCACTCTTTATTTACTTACCGAATATCATTCTATGATTTACAATACTTGTGCTTTAAGCTGTGGATGCAATACCATACACTTTGTGTTTCACTCAGAACCGGACGCCTCTCGCAAGAATGCGGCTTGGATTGCCTTCTTTCTCTCTCTCTCTTCCCCAGTGATCTTGTCCTTGAATACACCGTCCATCTGCTCTAGAGTGCGACCATTAGTCTCTGGTACCAGAAAATATACCCAGACAAGGGAAATGGCACAGAATGAGCAAAAGAAGACATATGTCCCAAAACCAATGTTTTGAATCATTGGCGGCGTGATCAATCCCTACTTCAAGTTAGCTTCCCTTGAATTCTATACCAAATTGAATTCACTCTTACAATAATGAAGTTATTCCCCCAGTTTGACATTGTTCCAAATGCGCATCCCTTGGCACGCAGGGACGAAGGGTATATTTCAGCAGGCATTGCCCAAGGAATAGGACCCCAAGTTGCCCCGAATGTCAACATGAAGAAGAGTAGGAATGCAACGCTTGCCCAGCCGGTGGCAGTGTGCTCAGCCCAGCGACCGCTATATCTTCCAACCAGGATGGAAATAATAAAGTGCGAAATGAACATGCATACGGCGCCACCAAGGAGGAGTTTTCTGCGGCCAAATCGATCCATGCCCCAGAGTGACCAAATACAAGCAACGACTTGGCACACGTTCAAGACGCCCGACATGGTAAGTTGCATTTCGTAATCGAGACCCATCGTGGCAAAGAGAGTGGGGGAGTAGTACTAGGAATTGTTAGTTGGAGTCTTATTCAAGTGGAAAATCAAGGCCAAATCATACAATCAGAGCATTGATTCCCACGAACTGCTGGAAAAACATCAAGCCAACCGCAACCTGTGTTCTCTTGTAGATTGGCATCTTCCAGCAGTCGGCGTAGAGTGCGGCCTGCAGCTTGATAGTATTGAGGAGGCCGCTGTTGGGTTGCGAAAGCTTGGGGTGGTCTCGTGCTGTAACCTCCTTTCGATAGGCCACTTCGGCCCGAATTTCACACCATTCCATCATTACTCGTTCGTCGGTGGTGGGAAGCTGTCTAATCTTGGCTAGGGCTTGCAGGCTTTCCTCGTCACGTCCCTGCTGAGAGAGCCATCTGGGAGAGTACGGCAGCAGAACGACTCCTGCGATGAGCACAAGCGCTGGTAGCATCTGGATGAGAAAGGGCAGCCTCCAGGACTAGTGGCTTTGGATGTGGCGGGTAGCGTAGGTAATGTAGAATGCAATGACGATGCCGGTAACGATGCTGAGCTCCTGGAGAACAAGCAAGGTTCCTCGAATCTCTGGGGGTGCGATTTCGGAAATGTAAAGTGGTGCTACCATGGCAAGCCTGATGCAATGAATTAGTCTTTCATCATGCCAATCCTAAAGGGGAAATCTCTCGACTCACATTCCAACACCAATACCTCCAACAAATCGAGCAACAGTAAGCATTGCAAAGTCGGTAGATCCGGTCTGGAGCGCTGAGCCCAACAGGAAGATCCAGCCAGCTAGAAAGATACTCCATTTGCGCGAGATCTTGTCCGCAATCCAACCTTGGTTCATGGCTCCTAGCGTACAAGTTAGTCGTATCAATGTCATTTGGCACATTACAACTTACCAAGGAACGCGCCGAGCTCGAGAACTGCCGTCATCAAGCCCTTTTTAAATCCGGCTCCAGAGGCATGTTCGGAGACTTCAGGGAACTGTTCTAGAAACTGAGGCATGACGAGGGTTATGGAGACAACACCTTGGTCGTAGCCAAATAGAAGGCCTCCAAGTGTAGAAAACAGAGCGCATATAAACACATATCGCGAAGACAACAAGCCAGCGATGCCGCTTTTTGTATACGTCCTACGCAGCTCCCAAACTGGGGCACCACTATCCAAGATCTCGCTTGTATGAGATCCGCGTCGGATAGCGTTGGCGTCTATCACAACTGAAGTTTGCTGCTCAATATGGGCAATTTTGTCGTCAGAGGGGGGGATTTTTTCTTCCTCCATGTTGGCTTTGTCGAGCTGAGGGTTGGCCAAAAAATGCCGACTTGATTGGGAGTGAGGTTGTGTGTTGGTCTGAAGGGCTGCTGGCTTAGAAAGGGGTTGAGGGTGTTAAAGTTTATATAGAAGAAACTGTGGCTTGCGTGTGTGTTCTCCCCATGGTGTCTCTAGTCATGGATCCGTTGCAGCGAGTTATATGGGCACCCCAGCCTCTCACACCCCCGGGGACGTGACATCATATCCAACAAACCATGGGATGGGACTGATGGTACCAACACTGGGAGGGTTGGGCGTCTGAGGTCTTTTCCGCTTGTCCGTCGTCGGGCATTTCCGAATACTACTTGCACCTGAGAATACCAACCACTCAGTCTCAGTCTGGGCTCTTACATGGCTGTGATATGCGGGGTACGTTTGTGGGAAGCACTTGTTCACCTGGGGAATATTGCGGGGGTGCGTCGTCTACGGCATATTAGTTAGAAGCTGGGGCACAGCGATCCTGTCGCGTGGAAGTAAAATGGGGGGTACGACACAGGGTCATCAACTAACCGGCACTAAGACAGCCTAGACTCCAAGGACGTGGTTTGGCTTGCAACCGTCTAGTGCAAGCCTGGGTGGCAACCCAACCAGCGGTGTCGGAAATCCAGGTTACGACCCCACAAACCGTTCAGGCGCGGTGATGCTCCCAAATCCCGCCATAGGCCCGATACCAACCCCGGCGCTGTTGCCGTGATAATTACCTCAGGGCATGGTGAGAGATGTGCCGCTGTCTGGGGACCCCCATCATTGCTGCTGGGCGGGAGTGTCTGTTGACTTTAGCGGTTGCACTTGTGCAAACATGTGTCCCCTGAATCAAATCCGGCAATTGACTTACGCTGCAGGGGAATCATCTCCAAGCGAATGACATCCTGGCCTGGTATTCTTGAACAATGGACGGAAGAAGACACTACCAAAAAAGAAGAAGAAAAATACAAGTTCGCGCAGGTTACATGTCGATAAACGTTGGTATATTACATACATATCACCCAATAAACTAACCAAAAGAAATGCCTGTAGGAATCTTTACCGTCGTTGGCAGATGATAGAGTGATGCAACATTGGGCGCAATACCAAACAAGCTATTAAATTCGTCTCTACGGTTGTTACGCTCCCGGTGGTTCCAAGCTTCACCCCGGCCGGTAAGGATCATTCAAATTGTTCTTTTCGCGAGGTATTGTGTTCGCTACAAATATTCTCTGGCCAGTAAAGAGGCCTCGGAAATAGGCAGTCCGCGAGTACGCGCCCAGTAGTGGCACCAGCACCACTAACAACGCCACATTAAGCTAGTGAGTGACAGCCTCCCGCGTTGCTTTCGAACTGTTCGGGCTACAAGGGTGAGTTCTATTCCAACGTGGTCGATTTATGGAAAATGGACAGGTTTGTTTATTTAAATTCTAGAACACCAATGGGTAAGTTGTTGACTACAAATTGTTAAAGGTATGCCAAGCCCCCTTGATCCATCGCTTTCATAACAAGGATACTACCCTCGAGGCCTATGGTTAGCGATGCAATTCGAGCTCACCCTTGTCTCCCAACATCCAAGATGATAATTCCAAATACGCCTTTACCTGCGTGGCATCGCCAGACTAATTGTACGCGGCAAATTCATGGGTGTCTCCACCTGGCTCAACTAGCCTGGAACCGCCAACTCTGTTGATGATTGCTAAATTCCGGGAGTGCCTCCCGGCGGCTCGTAGTTCATTGACCCGGACGAGGATCTCCGAGGCAGTAATTCCAAGATATAGGGTACTAGAGAAATCAACAACTATACCTTGGTATGCAGATCCGGTTCATATCCGCATAAGAGGGCACCTCTCCATAGCCCTGGCCAGTCCATGTAACGAAATATGACAACCATGGAGGTTGGCATCGAGCGAGTCAGGATCTAGTACAGATCAGGCAAAGACCGGCCTAGAAGCCCGAGACATCCAGCAGTCAGAAATGGTCGCACCGCGCGGGGTAACGGTGGGGTAATAGTTGAACACGGAATTCTAGCCCCTAGCGGCTGCATTAAAGCCATGTTCCTGGCAGTTTGAATTCTACGGACCATATATTTCCGGGGCAAGGATTGAACGGTGGGTGGTCGCTGATATTGTTTGTCGGCAATTCCATTCGTCACAAGACCCTGTACAATCTCGCCCGGCACAATGACCGCCATTCATGGCCTTTTCTTTTCTTGGTATACGGGATTTGGAAATTCACTACACCTAATAGCCAAGTGTACAGATGTAGACAAATGTTATGCTGCAAATAACGAGTTTTTCTACCCCACCTTACCACCCTGGGTTGATCCTGACCATTGAGAATCACCTGCAACCCCACTATAGATGGGATAGCATCTTTATTCGGTTTTTTTTATAGTGATATAAGAAAATATTCTATTTAACAACTAATGCAAGGCATATGATGTCTCCGGCATAATCACTGGCAGGTTATCTTGAAGAGAGGGAGATCATAGCAATGTGTTTGTAAGACTACCCCATACACCATATGCTTCTAAGTTTTCTTCCAAAATTCCAGCTGGGGGTTTTTTGGGAGATGTTTGAGGAAAGAGAAAACGATTGCGTACCTTCGCACCGATAATGAGGGAGACCAGAACGCCCATGTGGGTTCAGAGAAACTCCGATGAGCTTACAAAATTTGTGTACCACATTTACATAATTGCCAGACGTTTCCCATGGTCCCTTGAATCTTCTGATTGCTCTTCAACATACGGCTTGCTCGCCTATTAGTCCGCCGTTGTAAGTAGGGCGCTCCGCTTCAACCTGTCGCATCTCCTGCTCGTATGAGTCGACTCGGCCAGCCCACTTTCCAATAAATTACAGAGGTCGCGTGGCCCAATGGCAAGGCGTCTGACTACGAATCAGGAGATTGTGGGTTCGACCCCCACCGTGACCTAGCATTCCTTTTTGCTTTTATTGTCCATCTTGGTAAGGGGAGGAGTGGATGCAGACCTAGTCATCTACTAAACACAGCAATTGAGACACATGCCACCCAACTAGGTCAATCAAAATGGACCAAGAACTTTACCCTTTACTTTTGCTCATCCATGAATGTGGCGATGAAGGGCATAGAAAAGGTTTTTTTCAGGCCCATCTATTCTGACCCACTGATTTTGCTTTAGTCTCAAAATGGCATCGTTGGCAGCAGCTAGTTAACTTAGTAGTTGCTACCATGGCCGATGATGACGACAATTCCCTTGGCCTTTATTTATGAAGTTATCCATGCCATATCGTGTGGCAAAAACTTGATCCGACTTGAATGCTGTGGCTTGTGCCGGGTTTTCAGATGACTGGACTGCAAATTTGTTATACTGATAAAACATTTTCTTGGGAGAAGGAAATAACTTCCTATTGCTTGGGCAGCAATAACTGCCATCAAGACTTTCCGCATCCAATGGCACGATTTATTGGGGGCATGGCTTCAAAACAAAGACCGAAAGACTTTGAGAGTGATCCAGCGTGCGACGCAACATCTAACTTCTGACAAATTTTACCCCTCGAATTCATGAAGGAGATTCCAGTATTGCTCAGGCGTTCAGGTGTCCGTCGGAGAGAGGCTATGGGACTGCAAGAAGGGAAAATACACCCAGACAAACACGCATACACGCCTGCTTAGTCGGAGGCGAGTGGAGCTCAGGCAGAAACAGTATCAAGTCGTGCACGAATAGGAAAATTCCAAGGTCAAGATACATGTGGCATTTAGTGCTGCAATAGCTGACACTCCAATTCTACAATCCTGCACCATCACATGCTCTACTTGATTCATTCATTGTTTTGCTTCCCCGCTCCAGCCCTTGCGGTTTTTCTTTTGTCGGCGACAAAATGTTGCGGTGGCCTAAAACGGTTACACCGAGGTGCTGATTGGTCGCCTCATCACAGAGCGCGGCCCATCCATCAGACAAAATGGCATCTGGGAAGACGTCTTGCGAATCCCTTTGTCTTGTTTCGGCACCTCCGGCATCCTGTCCCTAACAAGCCATGCCGGGGCCTCTCAGCCCAGACGTCCGGCCGCGAACAGATCCGGATGCAACTGAAATCATGACCTGCCCACGTGAGTTTTCCATGGACACTGATGACACTCTCACTGTACCAGACCGGCGGCCTCGCATCACCAAGGCTCCCCCGCTTCGTCGGATATCATCCGCCTGTGAGCCTGAGCGCGACATCCTGCAGCACGGGTGCTTGCATCCTCACGATATACGAAAAGAGTATGAGGCCCTTGACGTCGTGAAGCACACTGCTGCGAGACCTGAGAAGTCATTTCACCATCGCTATTTTCTGAGCCAAACCCATGATCATCCCGGCTTGTGCGTGCCTATTGATCCACTAGCAACAGAGCGCGAAACAGTCGTAATAGACACTGCCACATACACCATTTTCGAAGCCTATCTGCTTCGGACCAACATCTCAAAGAATGCAAATGAATTCCACAGACAACAGGTGCCACAATACTCACTGACCTTCTCGCAAGCAGGATAAGAGGACTGACGTGCAGGTTGCCCTCGCTAGGTAGTATTCAGCTCGACACTTAAAACATACTCGGTCATCGTCCGGGAAGGCCGCATCGGGTTTCCAGGGCGAGGGAGACGCGAGCTCGAGTCATCTGACCTCAAGCCAGCTGTTGCCAAGTTCTTTCGGCTATTTCAAGAAAAGACCGGGTTGGGCTGGTACCAGCGACACGTGTTGACCAGTCGCGAGGGTTACTTCGTTTTCGTAGAGCTGGATTATCACAGAACCGTGCCATGTCCTCGAGAACTGCCCAACTACAACGATGTCGATGCTGATGTCAACGATGAAGTTAGGATATTGATGGAATTGGTGCTCCACGGAGGCCCGGTGCAGTACCAAAAGTTGAAGAAGGGGGCGCGCAAAAAAATAAACGCCTCGCCGCTGTCCGCTCCGTACAAGTACATCAGTCGCTGGGCCATATTTTTAGCCCTCAAAACCATCGAAGCCATTTGGAAGCATCTCGAGTCGGGACATGACATTAATTGGAGGGCCATCCTGCGAGCTTCTTCCAGGTACCGTAGCCAGATGCCGCTTTGTGCTGGGCAGGACCGGCCCCCAGTTGTGTCAAGTTATCGCGCCATTTTTATCGAGCTCAAATTTCTCCATTCTCTTTGGCCACGGCAGGAAACAGCCGACATGCTGACTGAAATAAACTTGAGAGGAAGTCGGCAGTTGAGGACATGGAATATATTTACACAACCAATGTACCATGCCTACAGCTCTCTGAAACATGGCTTTCGCCGCCTGACAGAGAGCTCATCACTAGAGTTTCGGGAGCTCAAGGATTTGTTGGAAAAGTCGTGCCATCGCTCACATTATTTGACCCTGGAACTCCAGGATGTATATCGACTATTTATCAAGTCCAATCTCCCCAACCCGTACAACGACTGGATAGAAAGCAAAAAGGGCGTTCCTGACAAATGTGGCGAAGGACGGCTTCTGCTTTGGCACGGCACGCCTGTTGACTCTTTGCTCGGCATTCTCGAAGTGGGGCTCCAAATCCGCCGACGAGGAGCCAACTTTACAGGAGCCATGTTCGGCGACGGCATCTATCTAGCCGACGCATCGAGCAAATCTGCAGGTTTCTGCAAGCCGCGCGAGTGGGACGGGGAGGCTGTATTGTTCTTGTGTGAAGCTGATGTAGGGGAGCAAAGAATGAAGATGAAGACTAGTTTGAAACAAGGGCACGAGCACATCAAGGAATCGGGCGGTAATTTCAGGTGCATTGAGGGGCTTGGACGGACTGGCCCTCGAGGTTGGAAGCAGGTCGGGTGGGAAATGGGCGGGCTTCCCAACGACGGGAAAGCGATATTCATGGTGAGTGAGTCTTTGGAGACTTTGATCCTCACTTGCCTGCTTTCGACCCTTGACGCTACTTATTACGCAAGGCTGTGCTAATGCCCATCATTCCATAAGCCCGATGTATCAAGGCCATACGGACCCACCAGAACGGGAGGATGTTTGGGGTTCAACGAATATGTTGTCTACGACAATTCCCACGTGACACTGAGATATCTTTTTCGGGTAAGGGTTAATGTCAGGCGAGAATGACTAGCTGAAGTAAATAATAACAATAATAATAATAAAAACCTGTGCAGCCTCAAAACGCCCAAGACTTGTTCGCTATTCAGATTTTGAGAAATGGTAGAATTCTTTCTCTGGTAGCTGTTTTAATGCTTACAAAAAGTTGGCATCATAATTAGACATTTCTTTTAATGATAGCTCACACTCTTTCGGCAATCATTCTCCACAAACTAACTCTAGCATGGTTAAACGGGTGGCGATCCATATCGTGAAAAACACCTTGGAGAAAGATATTACGAGCCAGCCCAAGCTGTCTGTCTGAAAGGTAGCACAAGCAAGTCAAGAAATATCCATCATGACAACTGTGGTCGGATGAATCAAGTATTGATTATTATCGACGTCATCAAAGCCATGGTGGTGCTAGGATCAGTCATCACTCTTCTTTCGCGCGTATTCTTGCGTCACCGCCCATATTCTCCTAGCCGGGCTCGATACGGGTGAAACAAGCCACCTATGATGCACCTGTTGGCTCAATAACATGGACAGGCATTGCACGCTCCGGTACCTTGTGTATGGTTGCGCTGTGGTAGTTGGCTGTATATGCTCATTTTTGCCGTGTCAACTTAGTAGTAGATGACAAGTGAACAACTTGTGCATGGTTGAAGTATAAATCTTTCTTTCTTTGTACTTTATTGAGTCTTTCAAGTTGTGCCCCAGCAAACATGCCAAGTGATATTGGATGCTACAAGCTAAGCTCCGCAAATCTTGGAATCGTTATCCAAATAGGTTGCACAGTGTATCCTGGAGCACACTTTTTTGTCACATATAAGCCATTGATTACGAATTCTCTTTATTTTTATTTTTATTTTTATTTTTCATTTCTCGGCTCCCCCATGAGATGAATAGATTCCATCCCAACCAAGCATAGCATAATAAATAGATGGCCGTAATATGTGGGCGCGACAATCCCAGCGCTGGAAGACCCACATTTACTAAGGGTTGTGTAATGTGCCCTTTGCGGGGGTTTCACTGCAATTCTAGTGCGTAAAAACAACGTAGGTATGGAACCAGGCCAATTTCAACGAGCCCCACTCATGAATCCCTCCCTTACATGTTAAATGGATCACAAAGGCACATAGACATAACGATCACATAAGGCAGCTTAAGGCCCTAATCAGCGAAAATTATTAAATTATACAATAGACCACCCCAGATACATTTAATAGCATAGCTTAGCACAATTTAAATCTCATACCATCCCAACCCTAGCCTCGACCTTTTCCTCTTCTATTAAATAATTTTACTACCTTTAGCCCTACTATTTAAAGAAATATATATTATTTTTATAGTTATATTTATAAACTTATTAAATTAAGATTAAATAAGGCTTTATTATATATATAAAGGTACTTTAGTATTTATTAATTATTAGTTATTAATTATTATATCTTTATATTATTTATAAATTATTAATTTTATTAATTTATAAAGATTATTAAAAGAGCTAAACCTAAAGGATTAGAAATAATAAAAAGGACTTATTCTTTTATTTTTAGCTTATCTTTTTAAGGCCTAGTATTTTGATTTTTTTGTATTATTTCTATCTACTATCTAGCTATAATATAATAATCTTTTAAAGGAAAAACCTTATACTTAGATTACTATTAGTATTAAAACCTCTAGGAGATTTATATTCCTAAGTTATATTTACTCTTTAATATAGAGTAAGCTACTAAAGTTAGTATTTAATATAGCTAGCTAAATTGGCTTTGGGTATTATTAGATTTAAATTAACTTAGTTTGTCCCTAACTAAGGTTTCTAATTTTAGTTGCTAACTTAACTATATTAGTAGTATAGCTAATATATTACTAGCTCCTAAGGCCTAGTATAAAAGCTATTTTTAAAGTAAAAAAATAATTATTATTTAGAAAATATTAAAAGGCTTTATTTTAATATTTAAGGAATATTATCTTAATAATAAATAAAAAGTAAAAACCTTAGAAAATAAGCTTTAAACTCTTTAGGATATTTAAAGAATATTCTAAGTAATAAATATCTTTAGATTAATATATAATAAATATACTAGAAAGCTATTACTTAGTATAAATAACTAGGTTTTTATTATTAAGAAATAAAGCCTTATTACAAAGAAAATTATTAAAAATAAGCTTTATATTAATATTAATAAAAATATAATAATTAATATATATATAAAGATATTTATAAATAATATTCTTATTAAATTAATAATTATTAATATATCTAATAAGATTATATTTTATTATCTTTTATAAATATAAACTATAAAATCTAATCTAAAAAATAAGAAGATTAATAATAAGAATAATAGACTTAGTAATAATAATAAAATTATCCTTACTTATACCTAAGAAAACTATATTACTTTTTTATTAAAAATACCTTTTTAGCTTTTATTAAAGGTAATTAAGAATAATAATCTTATTATAATATCCTTAGTTTCTTAGACTTAATTATTATTAATACTAATATAAAAGTAAAAATAGAATTCTTTAAGTTAATTTAATTTAAATTTAAGCTTTATATTAAGCTTAAGAGGGAAAAAAGTAAAAACTAATAATATTTTATTTAATAATTTAAAGGAGCTATTCCTAGAGACTAAGACTTATTAGATTATTAATATTATTTATTCTAAGGGTATAAAAGATCTAAAGGTAATTATATAGAATTATATTAAGAAATTAGAGGGCTAGGAAATAGATATTTAGCTTTAGATTATTAATTAGCTAAATAAAAAGCCTTTAAATATTATAATTTAGATATTATTAATCTTAAAGGAGCTTAAGAGAGTATAAATTAAAAGAAAACTTAGTATAAGGCTATAGAGCTAAGGGACTATTAGTAGGGTTATTAGTAGGATTATTAGTAGGATTATTAGTAGGATTATAGTAAGTATAGGTATTATTATAATAGAAATTAATTAATATTTAGTAGTTTTAATCTTTATATTATTATATAGGATTTTTTTTAGTATATAAATTATACTTAAAAAAAAATTTATATAAAAATATATTATTATAATTATATTTACTTTCTATTAAGGTATTATTATAATTACTAATAATTATATTAAAAAGCTATATTAAAGCTATACTAATCTCTTACCCTTATAGCTATTTACCTTATAACCTTATAATCTTATAACTTTATTATACTATAGCTATAGCTTTTATATTTTTCTTTTTTAATAATATTAATTTTTCTCTCTTTATTATTACTTTAATAGCTTATATTATTATTAATAATATTAATAAGCCTCCATAAATAATAATTTATATACTATTAATTATATCTCTCTTAGCTATAGTATAAAAGCTCTATTACCTTTATTATATAGTAAATTCCTATTAATAAGTAATCTATAAGTTAAACTAATAATAATATTTATTATTTTAAATTATATTCTATTAAAGTCTCCTATAGCTAGTTTATTATTAAATCCTATATTTATTAGCCTATCTAAAAAAATATAATTCTATTTATTTATTCTCTAGCTATTACTAGTACTTAGTATTATTAAATAGTAAGTAATAATCTCTCTTTTTCTCTTATTGCCCTAGGTTCTATATCCCCTATTAAGATAAAGTTATATAGCCTAATTATAATATAAATAATTAATATTTAGTTTAAATATAAATACTTAGGAAAATTATACTAAATAATTTTCTATTTATATTTATAGTAACTAAATATATATTTAATAATAATATATAATTAGGTATATTATAAATTATATAATTCCTTTAGATTATTTAGTATTTTACTAATATATCTTTAGTTATTTAAATAATAAAGAACCTAAGGATATAGGATAAGGATCCCCTTATATAAGCTAAACCCTATATTAGTAAGATAAAACTACTTATTAGATATATTAAAATCTATTTATAATATATACCTAATTAATAAGGAATTATAAATAAAGCCCTTTATCCCTACTAATATATATATAAAGTAACCCTTAAAGTTAATAGCTATAAATATATTTTAGGATATTATATTTTGCCTTAAGAAAAAGCACCTTTAGTAATTAGTAGAAATAAAAGTAAATATATAAATATTATTAATAATACTTATAGCCCTATTAAATTACTAAATTTTTTTATTAAACTCTACCTAAGAAAATAGATTATTAGGCCCTAGCTATTAAATAAAATAAATATATAAATACTATATTAAATTAATAAGCTAATAAAATACTAATAAGACTATACTTTAGCTAATATTAAACTTATATATAATATTTCTTTAAGGCTTATTATATATTAATATCTATAAGAATATTATTATTTTCTACTTAAGGTATATATAATAATATATATAATTATTATTATTAATTATAATATTAACTTAAAGCTAATAATAAAGTTAATAAAAAATAGCCTTTTCTATCTAAAAAAGACTTTAGAATATAATATTAAAGGAAATAAAAAGCTATTTATATAAAGCCCTAGTTATTATAAGATAATATTTATAATAAAGACCTTATTATATATTAAGTAAGCTTTACTATTAAAATATAATCTAATCTAAAGCTAATATAACTAAAGCTTTAGCTAGATTATATTACTTATTATTATAATTAATTAATTATATAATAAAATCTATTCTAAGCTTAATTATTTTAATTAATAATATATTAATATATAAAGCAAATAAATAACTATTATTTCTACTAAATATATTATATTTAATAAAAATAATAACTTTTTTATTATTTCTTTCTAGTAATTATTTTAATAATAATTTAATTTATACCCCTTATTAATATAATATCTTAAGATATAAAAAGAAAGCTAATTTTATAGGATTTATATAAGTAAGATAGTTTATATATCCTTATGCATAGAAATATTAGTATAGAAGAGAGAAGGCACTGTCTTAGCACCTAATTATACAAAAACTATTTACTGATAATTTTCGCTAATTAGGGCCTAAGTAACCTGAATAGATTCAATTTACTTAATAAAGAAGTAAGAAGTGCTAGCTAGAGCTGGGTTGTTTTGATCCCTATATATAGCAATATATATATAGCAATATCCTAACATTCTAATCGAGCGGGGAGGGGGTAATCACCTGACCATCTAACATCACACTTCAACTACCCTAAGCCACACTTTAATCTATCTTTCTATGTCGCAACAGCTTAGTATTCTACAATTTAAATCTCTGTAATCGGGCTATTCTGATTTGTTGTTTTTTGTAAAATTTTTAACAAACTGAACAATTTTAATTGTATAAAACACGATTACTTTAGCGAGCGGCATCAACACTTTTGACCTCTCAAAAAGAGATTATTTTCATTACCAGCCAGTATTATTAATTGGTTCATAATGTATGCAAGTTGCGCATGTAATAAATAATTGATATCTTTACCGACAGAGCCTCCATCCAATCCACATCACTGTTACCCGAATGGTTAAAATGATGAACTTGCCATACATAATATAATAAATAGACCACTCAATTCGTTTCGCGCCTCCCACGGCCAAGGTGAGTGAGTGAGTGAGTGAGTATGATCCACCCAGGCACGAAACGGAAGTAAGTATTTCCGACTGACCAAAATGTTTTTCGGCCTCCAAGGGGAGTAAAAAGAGGGGTTTAGTGAGTTAGAAGCGGGCGGGTCCCTCATTCCCTCTCATTTCTCTTTCTCGCCCACTCCACAATTTCGGAGCCATCATTTGCGGGCAAAGCAAAAAAAGAAAGCTTTGATGACGGCAGGGTTCGAACCTGCGCGGTTTCCCACTGCGGATTGTTAATGGTTTAGAACCTAAACCTAAACACAGCGCCTTAACCACTCGGCCACGTCACCTCGTATTAATGTTGAAATATGTTGGCGAAATTTAATTGAAAGAGCCTGCAATGCGCACACTCACTCACAACTGCGGCTCTCGCTCTGACTGACCGCGGATGGGGATCGCCGAGTGTGTCAGGGTCTTTCCACAACGCAATGTCTAAAGAAAAATTACACAGCCTTTTCGGCTGTGATATCGGCCCCAAATTGGACATGCGCGGTCTAGTTTATTGCTTTTCTGGTTGTGTGATCTGATCAACACAACTGATGGGGTATTGGCAACATGTCCACAATCCTATGCACAAGTGTAAACGCAGACACGAGATCTCCCAATTGGATGACTAGGCGAAGCGTAGTACGAGGGGATGAAGCCACCACCTGGGGTCGCAGCGGGTCGGCCTCAGGATCGTCATCTATTGATAAATTCGCTACTACAATGACATATGCTCGCATCTTTTGTGCATACGAGAATTCTTCATATTGATTCCTCGGCGTTCCGCTTCAGCCAACGGCGGCGACGAGCAATTTTCCACGTCATTCCATACAAGGAGTAGGGGAGATAAGCAACAATATGCATCCGAATCGTTGTTCTCATCATCATCCGAAAGGGGATTGAACACGTCAAGGAGAACCCGCTGCGACAATATTTTGAATCCAGCAGCATGTTGATTGTCCACAATGATACCAGATAAGAGCGCAGATTGGAACTGTAGATTCAAGGCCTTGGTTATTAGGCTCGGAGGAGTTGGTCAGCCATGTAAGCTTTGATAAATAAACGTCGAACCTCTGGGGCTCGGTATTATTTTCAAGTGCTGCTCTCAAATGTGTGGTGGCCAGCATGTGCACAAGATAAAAGATCGTACTTGAACTAAACACATCCCTTGTTTTGAGTCATCTTTTAGAGGCCACTCGGAAGATGGTGGGGAAAAATTTACACCAAGCCATCCGTGTCCCCAAGAGTTGGACGTGATTTCAATAAAGCTTCCTTTTCTCCCGTTCTTCGGAAACGTGATTGTCCGGATAGCCTCCAGGACCCGTGCCACGGAGACTCATACAGCGCCTTACAATGCTGCCCTGGCTTTTGACGGCTAAAGCCGCGGCGACGTGGGTCTGGTACAGGGACTATTGTTATTCCAGAGTCGCCTGGTACTTTGAACGCCGGCTTGTCTACCTACTCGTTGTATATCAATCATTTTGTTACTTTTTCCCTTCCTTGTTAACTTTTCCACCGGTTTCTTGGCTGTGCATCATGATCTCCAAATGTACCATGGGTGAGATAAACTTTTCGAAGACAACATCTTGTCCACATACGACGACCAGCAGTCTACATCTCTGGTTGCCAAAGCTCGACACATGCCACCCCCGCCTCCGTCTTTCTACAACGATGAACTGCGGGGTCCGACTACCTGGTACCAGCAGCTGAGCATGAAGCGATTTGACATGGAGTTACCGGGCTATGGGGCTTGTAGCTCAGCTGACATAATCCTCATTTCCTCCTTAGACGGCCTATGTCAGAGGAAACGCTGGTCCAAGAACAAGGGCTCATGGCATCATTTCGTCTACGCATCCAAGCAGCCGATGCACCCAGAAGGAAACTTTTCAGACAGTTGGGACCAGGCATTTTATGACCTTGTGCAATACCATAACGCCAACCCGTCCGTTGGATCTGCAGGCTTTCACTGGAATTCTTGTTCAGACAACTTGGTTTGCAACTCATGGTTAGTTAATAGACCCGCTCTGCTGCAATTTACCACAGACCCCTTCAGGAGAAAGCCGAAGAAGGGGAACGAAGATGGTCATCAACAAGCCCAAAATAGATATTATGATCCAGTGACAGTTCATATCATTGAATTACCGGTCACTGACCAGTGGAGGATAGGTCTACCAAAGGGTGGATTTCCAAGCTACTTCAATCAACTACGCGCAATGACTGGGGACAAGCTCGTTTGGAGGGCCTAGCCCCCTGCCTCCTATTCACGCCAGATGGATCGCCGGGCTCAAGAGCTCTGGCCCGTATGGGAGAAGGAATATCCATGGACTTGTGGCTTAGTTATAAAGATCAACCGTATTGTCTCTCCCTGGTTAACCGCTGAACAGTCAATTTGGACACCGTGGACTCGAAAAAGAAAATAATAGTCAAGGGGCGTCCCGAAGAGAGGAAAGCGAATAAAAAGTTCTTGGAATCACGAAAGCAGAAGACGATGGAGGATGGGCAAAAACAGTATTCAATATTTCCTCGATAGAAGAGGATAGAAGAAATAAATACGTTTTTTTTATTCATTTGAAGTGTACAGATATTTCATCTATTCATTTTATACTTGATAAACTCCCAATCCTTCATATTCTCTAATAACCCTTCCTCCCACCACCTTGAAATGAATTGCAGACACATGCGTAGACATCTTTGTTCGGTGGGTTCACCAGACGATGGCAAAGGAGACGAATTTTATTTATTCCATCAACGCTGCTCGACTGGGATCAAACTCTGTGCAAATGATCATTTCATTCCCCTCAAACCTCTCAGGAGAATTCATGGAGTTTGGGCAGATCCTTCAATCCCGCAGCTGTTTCGGAAATCCGCTTGGTGAGTGGTGTGGCGTACTTGAAGCAGAACTCGGTGGATGGCACAAACCAATCCAGATCAAGAAACTTGCGATCAATGCATCCCAGATTTAGATGAAACAAGTCGGTCATGCCTTCTGGCACCTTGCCATCGGGGCAGAATTCAGGTTGAAGCTTCATATGAAAGGACAGCTCAGTACCGCATCGACCACAGAAACTGCGAGACCATGCAGGACCGCAGTCGGAGCTGTGGAAATACCGCACCCAGGTTTTGCTCTCGTCAGTAGCTATTAAGACATCCGCGGATGGCACATAGGGAGGACGCTGTGCATCGACGCTTTGCTGGTCGTAGTCTTCTGCCAAGGCATCCATGATTCGACCTGATGCGATGGTGGACTCAGATGATGGGGCGATGGCAGACACAGTCAGCATTGTATTGGAAACATCAAGAGCAATGGTGGGCATGATGCACCCAGTGCTGCGACGACAATCGTTGCAATGACAAGTGAGGACTTGTGGGAAACGGACACCACTTTCCGACGGCGCCAATGGGTACTGCTGGCGATCCTGGAGAGGGGGTATGGCTACACGATAGCGAATGGCACCACAGGAGCATCCTCCTGTGACGGTAGCGGATTCATCGGGGAGAGCCATGGTCGAAGCTGGGCCGTTGTTGGTGAATGGGTGTGGAGTTGACCAAAGAACGCAGAGAAGCCCCTCACCGGCTCGACGTGCTTTTTATGTGCACAGTTTACGGCTCTGCCGGCTATGGGGAACTTACCAGCCACTCTCTAGGTGTTCTTGGCTGTCGTCAGTGGCGGTGCGGCTTGTGCAAACAACAACTCAACAAATTAGTTGAGCATCCGAGTGAGCCGAGTAAAATGGTAAGCTAACTTATCCACCCTGGTCTAACCTAGCTGATTACCCCCACCTAGTATATTAGATCTAAGCAATACAAAAGATAACAAAAGAGGGATTACATTTGATAATAGGTTCATTGGTTAATTAGCACAATTGAAAGTAACCAAGCTGTATGGAAAGCGGAGTTGTCCCCTAATGGCTACAACTCCTAGAAGTCTAATATATCTACTATACAGGTCAGTCCATTAGGGCTCTGCGGAGCATTGGGAGGAGCTAAATTTACCCTAAGGGGCGATGGTTTTGTAGGAGCGCAGCGCTCCAAGCATCTATTGGTAGGTTAAGCCTCACTGTCATGAGTAAAAGTGGACCTCCCGGGCTTCTGCCGGCAGCTTCACTGGTCAAGTCGACCCAGGTCGTAACAGCCCCAGCGCAGCAGCAGCTGGGTTAACCCGGCGGATAAAGAAACACTCGACGAAATTGAGTAAAAGTGTTACAACACTCCTGGGAAGCTGGTTTCCTAGCGCGTGAGAGTTCATCTTTAGCGGTCATCTCACCCCATACTAGCTTTTAATCACTTCTGTACGTGAAAAACTTGGTTCCGCACATAAAGAATGTGCCCAAAAACAATGAGGTGCGGAGAAACCCACGAAACATGGTGGGTCGGCATGCAACTGGATTACACAGTGGAGCAACTATTAGTCTCTTCTGGCGACAGCGTGGAGAGATTTTGGACTCATGGGTGCGCTTGAAACATGCATGGCCTGTGCCATCGAATCGGCGCCTTCAACCGTGCCCTTCCATATCCCTGTCCCAAGGCCATGAGTTTGGAGATAACGGATTGGAGATAACGGATCAGAGATACAGGACTTACAGTTAATTCCATTTCCAATCCCAATTTGAGTCCCGCATTGAGGGGCCAGTGTCTGGTGGGTTATCCGGTGGAGCTGACCGAAAACAGCTCCCACCTGAGTAGTATATAATCAGCACTGTAAAGACCTCAAATCTCTTCCATGCGGCATATCATAACCTTCAAATTCTACTCTAAAAATTTTGACAACCCTTTCACCGACAAAAAAATGACCAAGACGTTCGCTTTCCGTGACATCGTAGTCCCATCACCCGGCTTTGGAGCCATGGGGATCAGTCATGGAATGGGAACCAACCTCAGTTACGAAGAGGCTGAGCCCGTGCTACTGAAAGCGAACGAGCTTGGATGCACTTTTTGGGATACCGCCATAAGTCTTGTTGTCACTTTTCGACTTTCTAAGCTGCTTAGTCAGTGTCTGGTTTAGGTTGCCTATCAGGCTGGTGTAAACGAAAAGCTCCTCGGCGACTTTATCAGAAAACACAACGTGCGCACAAAATCTTTCGCGAGTCTGGACGATGAGAGAAAAATTATGTCGAATGCAATCATAACAAGCGTGTCTGGTTGGCAGTTGCCTCTAAATGTGAGTTCCAGGTGTTTGGTGGGCAGCGTAGTGTCGACAATACGCCGTCCCATATCAAAGAATATATTGAAGGTACAATCGAGAGACTGGGGTTTACGCCCGATCTCTATTATCTTCACGGAATTGACCCGAGTACGCAGCATATCTTCAACCATGGTAATTAGCGTGATAGACTGACTTGGTGTTACAGACACTCCCCTTGAGCAGTCGATTCCGGCCCTCGACGAGATTCGAATGGCTGGAAAAACAAAGTGCATTGGTCTTTCCGAGTGCTCGGCCAAGACACTCCGTGCTGCCAATTCTAGTAAACTCCTCACTGTACCCGGATTGAAAATGTTTACTGATGATAATCCATAGTTGCTGTGAAGAGCTCGGGCTTTGCCTGGGCTGACTAAGGGAGGGAAGTAGTGGTGAGAACCTTGCTTAAGGTAAAACTTTACTTTTAGATCTACTAGAGAAAGGGGATATATAGAATAGTAAGATAAAAGTAGAATTATAATTTATTAAGTTAATAAATATTATTATTAATATTTAGTAATAATAGTTTTAGGGTTAATTTTTTATATTTTATTAATTTTTTTTTTTTTAAAAAAAATTAAAAATAAAAGAAAATTATTATTAATTAATAAATAATATAATAATAATAAAGAGATATTTTTAGTATAGAAAAAAATAATAGTATATAGGTTAATTATAAATAAAGAGTTTATTAGAGACTATAGAAATTAATAGATATATTTATAGAAAAACTTAAATAAGAATTATAAAGATAAAATTATAACCTTTTATAAGAAGGAAGGCTAAGAAGGGAAATATAATCTAATTAAATTCTTAGAATATATTAGCTCCTTTTTTACTAATTTATATAAATAAGAAATAGCCTAAATAAATCTTAAATAAATAGAATAAATAGAGAATAAGACCTTTATATTATTTTATATATATTTTAAATAAAAACTAGCCTTAGTAAGAAGGCTATATTAAGATAATATAATTAAGCTATTATAGCTTAAAAGGGTATTTTCTAAGAGATTAAGAGAATTTAATTTAGGTAAAGGGATCCTAAGGAATAATTATAATATAGTAATAACTTTATATTAAAATCTTATAGTAAAATTAGAAGCTTATAATCTAGAGGAATAATATAAGATATAGTAAATATATAAAGGATATATATTCTTTTAGCTTATAAGGGATTTAGATAAAGATATAGTAATAATATGGATTAATAGTGTAGTGCAGTAGTTAGCACGCTGTGTTTTATATAGAGACCGGGGTTTAATTCCCTGCACTAGCCCCTGGCCCAGGGAATAGGTAAAAAAGAGTTAATTGTATTTAGTCATTTTTCCCTACTAGGGTTTTTATAAGCAAATAATTGTAACTAGAAAATTGTTTAAAAACTCCTATTGCTTCTTATAAAATTAAATAAAAATACTAAATAAAGAGCATTCTATCTATATATAGGTTAAGTTAAGTAATTAAAGGGTTTTTTTTTATAAAAAAAAATTTATAGATTAATATAATAAGAATAAATAAACCTTAGAATTCCTATAAAAAGAAAAAAAAATTTAATAAGAGAATTAGCTTAATTTAAAGAGATTAAAGTAATAAAACTTTACTTTAAATATAAAATAAACTTAATAAGCATTATAATAGATAATAAATAATAAAAGATAAAAAGATCTATATTTATATTATAAAAATAATATATATAGGGTTAAAGGATATAAGTTATTATATATTATATAATCCTTAATAATTAATAAAGTCTATATAAATAGAATAGAGGATTCTAAGTTATAAGAAGATAATAAAGAGGGAAAAGACTAGCTTTTATATTAAGTATTACCTAAGGGCAAAATAAAATAATAATAGAATAATATATTATATAATTAGTAATATTAAAGAAAGAAATAAAGAATATAAAGACTAGAATAGATAAATTATTCTTTATAATATCTATATTTTTTCATTAAATAAAATTCTTTAATATATAATTTAATAGTAATTATAATTATTATAGAATATTACTACTTACACACTATATTTTTACTATTTATATATTAAAATCTACTAAAGTCTATCTAATTTCCCTTTTATCCCTTAACCTTTTAAATTTTAGTATAATTTATAGCAAAATATTTACTAAGTAAAGTTTATTAATAAATCACAAAAATAATACTTATTCTAATTAAATAACTATAAAAATAATAATAGCCTAGCTTAAAGGCTTAAGCCTAGCTACCCTTAAATTATTTAAAAAACATATCTTTATAATTTCCCTAAATATAAATATATTAGGGCCTAGCTACTATTCTGCCTACTAAAATAACTTTCTTAGCTAATAAGGAAAATATTACTTACCTAGCTAATAAGCTATAGGCTTAGCTATCTTTACCTTATCCCTTTATAAATCCCTAATCTTATATTTTTAGCTATATAAATTATATTTTATATTATTTTATTAATAATACTAAAGATCCTTATAATATAATTATTATCTTTTTAAGCTTAGCTTATAATTAGGTTCTTTATATATTTAGCTTTAAAGGGTAATTATCCTATAAGAGCTATAAAATTATAATAAAAGGTTATCTTAAGATAGATAATTTTAGTATATTTCTAATTATATTTTTCTTTAAATATTATTTTAAAGGTAATAATAATAATTATAGGATTTATTATATTATTAAAGGTATAATTTTAGGCTTAATAATTAAAAAAGAAAGGATTTTTAGCTTTATATTATTTATAGCTAGCTAGGGGTAGCTATAAATAGCTTTAATAATAGTAGGATTAAGGATCCTAAGAAGTAGTTTATTAATATTCTAAAGGTAAAAATTAGTAGTTTTTAGGCCTAAATATAAGAAATTTATATTAATAGCTTTTATAACTATTAATATAAATAAATTATTTCCTTAGTTAATAGCTTATTAGCCTCTAAAAGCTCCTAAATATAATAATTATAAGAAAGTCTATATTAGTATATAAAGGTATATATATAAGCTTATATTAGTATTAGCTATAGCTTTAAGGGGCCTTTAAGTAAGGCTTTATAAATATAATATTGCTTATTTATAAGATTAATAGTAATATAGATCATTTATATAATTAATCTATTAAGCTATTTCTAATTAATATATTTATTATATTACTTTATTATTATATAAGCTATTATTTACTTATAATTATACTCTTTCCTTTTTAGTATATAAATAATAATATTATAAAGGTAAAGGAGATTATTTATACTAATTAAAAGATATAATTTTATATTCTTATAAGTAGTTTTAGTTAGATTATTAATTTATTAATTAAAGTTTTAATAGCTATTAATAAAGTATTTAGTCTATTATTATTACTATAATATATATATCTTTAAAATATACTTTAAAATATTATTTTACTATAGACTATATATAATTATTATTATTTTCTAAGCTATTTTAAAATTAGCTTTAAAGGGTATATAAAGTATATTATATTAAGCTAAAAGTATTAAATCTTAGGTAAGAGCTATTATCTATTATAATATATAAATAATAATATTTTTATTAATTTCTTAAAATACTTAAAATACTTTATTATTAATAATAGCCTTATTAGCCTTATTATTAATAGCTTTATTAGGCTACTTTTAATATATTCTAATCTTAGCTTTTATATTAATATTAATATAATAAATATAAAGCTATTATTATATATTAGGAAAGATAGCTATAAAGGTATTTTTAAGGGCTATTTTTTTATTAATAATAAAAATACTTAATAATAAGATATTTAAAAGTAATTAAAACTTATTAAATTACTTAAAAATCTACTAAAAATCTTCTTTTTTTTCTATATATATAAAGCTAAAGATAAAATTAATAATTAACTTTTAGTCTAAAATACTAATAATTTAAAATAAATATATTTTAAATTTATTTATTTTATAGGTATTATTAAGACTAAGAATCTTAAGAAATCTTTTTTATATTTTTTTATACTAAGAGTAAGTCTAAAAGACTAAATTAATATAATTATTAGGATTATATTTAATAATATATTTAATATTATTTTATTATAATTATTTAATTTATATTTAAATTATTATTAAATCTCCTAAGATTTCCTTTTATAATACTTAATAATTATTATAAATATTCTTTTAAGTAAAATATAATATTATTAAAATATAATCTCTTAAGATATTATTTATTTTATAAGTAGGTAAGGTAAGGTATTTAAAGAGTATTTATTAAAATTACTTTTAGGTATTAATTTAATATTAATAAATAAAATAAGTAAAAGGGTTTAATAAGGCTTAATAATTATAATAGCTAAATACCTTATAAATTTATTTTTAATAAGACTTTAATAATATTTTAACTATAATTCTTATAAAATAATTAACTTTTTAAATTATTAAATATTAAACCTTAGTATATTATTATTAATAATAAGCTTTATAATTATATATAAGAATATAATAAATATAAATAAGCTATTTATTAATTTCTCTATAAAAACTATTTAATTACTTAATAAGAGTAAAGTTATTTTTATAGTAAAAAACTTAAAGGAAATTAAAAAGATTATTAAATAAATTATAAGTCTCTAAGGGTAATAAAAATAATATTTTAATACTTTAGCTATTATTTACTTTAATAAAAAGCTCTTTTAGGCTATTTATAATAAATAAAGCTATAGATACTAATTATATAAATAAAGATTATAAGATTAAATAATATATTAAAATTAAAGTATTATTAAAAGTAAGGAAATTATAAGTTATATAATTATATATATAGATAGGAAATGCTAATTAAACCCTAGGTATGCTAGCTAAACCCCAGTAGAATTGATTTTAGTGTGTAAATAGTAAAAATATAGTGTATAAGTAGTAATACTCTTATTATATTATAATAAGTAAATAAATAGCTTAATTTATATTTAGTTAAAATACAAGTAGAAGGCTTAACTAGGCAATTCTAAGAGTAGATATAATTAGTATTTAAATAACTATAGTATTAGTCTCTTTTTGCCCTAATTAATAGAATAATTAACTTTATATATTTTATAATCTTAATACCCTATTAATATTAGAAATAGTAAACTCTATTAGATCTATCCTAATATTTGATATAGCTTCCCTATTATACTAAGACTAATATATTCTAGCTTACTTTTAATATTATTAAAAATAGCTAAATCTAAGTTATATTTTAAATATTATATTCTTTATAACCCCTTATACCTGCTACAAATTGCCCCTGTGAGCCCTGTTAGCACTAGGGCTATAGGGCTTAGTTAGCTGTGTTTTAGGTAACCAAGGCATAGTAGACCTTTTGCCGCAGCGGCTAGGGCTGCGGGCCGCCTTATTTGTAACAATACCTATTTACTATAAAATATACTAATAGTAAGCTCTATACTAAATACCCTCCTAATCTAATTAAATACTTTAAATAGATCCTCCCTTAATATAAGCTATTTATATTACCTAAGACTAAAATTACTAATCTTATATTATTTTAAAAGATATAAATTATTAATTTTAAGCTCTAATTACTTTAAAAAAATAATATTAATATTAATAATAAAGATTTTATTTAAAAGGAGTATATAAAGATTAATAAAATAATAAATAAATATATTTTAAGTAAATTTAAGAATATAAAGCTAAAAGAAAAGAGGTTCTTAGAAGATATTAATAATAGCTAGGATAATTATTAACCTAGATAGTTAGTATACCTTAGTATTATTTTATATTATTCTAAGGCTAGCTAAGAATATAATATTAGGGATATTATAAATATAATATAGAGAAATAGTATTAAATATAGCTAAGGATTATATAAATATTAAAGTAATAGAAGGGCTAAAGATTAAAAAGAATAATATAAGGCTAAAAGGAATAAATATTATTATAATTATAAGATTAATATATTTAACTTTAGCTTAATAAGATTAGAAAATACCTAAAAAATGATATTAATTTTAAATAATAAATATTTATATAATAAATATAATATTAAAATACTAATTATTAATTATTAGAGAAATATTATTAGATATTAAGTTACTATTTAAACTCTATAAACTAAAAGATCTTTTTAAAAAGAACTAAATATTAGCTTTATTATTATATTAAGAAAATCTTAATTATTATATTTAATTAAAAAAGGATAGTAAAGGGAATAACCTTAAATTACCCTAGGAGCCTTTATATAATATACTAAGAGAATATTTACTAAAATTAGGAAATAAATTATTAAGTTAATAGATAAAGGATAGATCTAAGTTAGCTTATTATTAGTAATTATATCTATCCTTTTAGTAAAAATGCTAGGGAGTAGATAGTATTCTTATATAGATTACTAAGTATTAAATAAGATAGTAGCCTAGGATTACTATCTATTTTTATTAATTAAGGAAATATTATAATTATTTTTAGAGGCTTATTAATTTACTAAAGTAAATATATAGTTTATATTTTATTAAATTAGAATAATAAAGAGTAAAGAATAATTTATTATTTTCTAAACTTAGTTTAGCTTATTTAAGTAATTAATATATTTATTTAAATTAGTAAAAATACTAATAATCTTCTAAAGATATATTAATAAGATATTAGGAAATATATTAAAAGATTTTATAATAATATACTTAAATAATATTTTTATTTACTTAGGAGGATTAAGAAAAGATTACTTAAAGAAGGTATATTTAGTCTTTTAATACTTATAAAAAGTAAAATTAAAATTAAATATAAAGAAATATATATTTATAGTAATAAAGGTTAAATACTTAGGATATATTATAAAGATAGAAAGAAAGATATAATTAAACCCTAAAAAGCTTTAAGCTATATATAAATAAGAATCCCTAATAAAAGTAAAAGGGATATAAAATTTCTTAGGTTTTATAAATTTTTACTAAGAATTTATCTTAGAATTCTTAAAGATAGTAGAGCTATTACTTTGCCTTATAGGAAAAAGGGTCCTATTTTAATAAGAAGATCAGGAGATAATAATATTTAAAAAGTTAAATATAAGGATACTAGGATATAGCACTACTATAGCTAAATATAGCATAAGACCTACTTAATTAAATAAGAGATTTCAGCAAATATTTAAGGAATACTTACTAAGTTAAAGTCTATATAATATAATAAGATCTATTTAACTATCTTTCTATTTACCCTAATTAATAATCCTTATAATTTTTTAATTTTTATATTTACCTAGGTAATTAATATAAATAGTAAGGCAAAAGAATAATAGATAATTATAATAAACCCCCCCTAAATATACACTAAGCTAGCAATTTATATAATATACTCCTAGGGATATACCTTCTATTAGAATAGCCTAATATAATAGAAGACTAATTAGCCTTAATAGCTAAGCTCTTAGTATTAATTAATAAATAGGTAAGGACTAGATAGTATAAATATATATTTACTAATTATATCCTAGATATAGAAAATAGGCTATATAGCCTAAGACCCTTTTCTAGGGGAAGGTTAGAATAAAAGGCTCCTAAGAGGATAGCTATACTATATAAAGAAGTAGAATATAATAAGCACTTACTATTCCCTTAATATAAAGAAGGTATAATAAAAGGAAAAGAATTTTAGACCTTATTATAGATTATAATATAATAATAATTAGCTTAAATAGAACTCCTTTAAAAGCTAATAAACTAATTATATTAAGTACCTAGGAAGAATTAGGATAAGCTCCTAATCTATAATTATATTATTCTCTAAAATAGTATAATAAATATATAAATTAATAATTAGATTTATATAATAAAGTTAGGGAATAGTTTACAAAGGGGTTATTTAGATCTATAGAAAATTAAGTAAACTATAATAAGATTCTCCTATTACCTTTAAACTTAATAAAGGAATTATACTATAAGCCTTAATAATCCCTTATAGTAAGACTTTTTAGACTTTATTTATAAGAAATATATTAACTTAGAATCCTAGGAAATATAATTATAAGATAATCTTCTTAATTTATAATAGTTTAGTAAGTAATTACTAATAGATTATTTTAATATATAAAGTACTATCTATATATCTCTTAATATATAAGACTTAGAAGATAAGGCTAATTTAGCTTATTAATATTACTATAGACTAAATAGGGACTTAAAGAAGGAAATAAGATAACTATAAATCCTACTATAGAAAGTAAGAAAAGTAGTTTATAAGGTAAAGAGATTATAGCCTTATATATATAATAGTATTAAGTAGTTAAGGAATAGTTAGAATAAGAGGCTATACCTAGAGATTATATAGAAGGGACCTAAAAGGCCCTAAACCTTTTCCTAATACTAAGACTACTTATAAGCCTAGTATTTATATAACTAAGGGACTAAGGGGAGACCTTAGAGTAAGGGGCCTTAGAATACTCCTATACTTAACTTTAACTAATAATAAATATTCAAAGAAAGCCTAGCTAGGGATTACCCTACCCTATAATACTTTAATAGTAATAGGTAAAACTAGCTTATCCCTTAAAATAACTACTTCTAATAAGTAATAGGATAATCCCTAATTAAGCTAGTATACCTAAAAGTATAAATATAAGCTATTAATACTAAGATTAAAGAATTAGACTTCTTAGGAAATAAGAAGGTATAAGGGCTAAGCTTAATATCTTAATACTAAATCTTATAATAGTCTTTATTAGGAATATTATTAAAGGCAAAGTAATTATTTTTTAAGTGCTTAAAGAGAAGGTAGTTTAGGTAGATATAAATATATATATATAAGTAGACCTAATTAGTATAAAATTAATAAAAAAGCTAGGCCTTAAGAAAGTAATTAATTAGAAAGTATTAAGTCTTATTAGCTATAATAGAACTATAAAGCCCCTAGGGTAAGTCTATTAGCTAATCTTCTTTCTAATTAATTTTAAAGGATTTCTATAGAAGATTTAGTAAATATTTATTAAAGCTATTAAACCTAAGGAAGCTAATAACCTTTTACTATTTATTAAATTTATAGGTAAAGAAAATATTATTATTAATATTAAGGCTTATTTTTAGAGCTATAAACCTATTTTTATTATAGATATAGAAAGATTTATAAGGAAGCTAATAAAGAACTAAGAGTAAGCCTAAATTATATATATTTATAGTATACTTATGCTAAATAAGTAGTTAATAGTTATTTTAGATAAGGAAGTTAAAGAAGGGGAAGTAATACTATCTATAGATCTTAAGGACTATAAATAAGCTTTTAGTAAGAAAGCTATAGGAAAGCTATTTATATTAAAAGAAGTAGAATATAGTATTAATCTCTAGGAAGGAAAGAAGCTGCCTTATAGGCTAATCTACTTACTTAATAGTAAATAATAGAAAGTTTTATAGGATTATATTATAGAGAATATAGTAAATAGGCAGATAGAAGCTTCTATAAGCAAAGTAGGAGCCCTAGTCCTCTTTATACCTAAGAAAGATAGTATATTAAGGCTATGTATTGATTATAAGGGGCTAAATGCAGTGATTATTAAGAATTGCTATCCCTTGCTACTAATTGGTGACTTACTAGACCGGTTAGCTATTAAACCTACTAACCGCTAGAAGACTGCTTTCTGTACACAATATAGCCACTTCTAATATATAGTAATACTATTCGGACTTACAAATGTACCCATAACTTTCTAGGCATATATTTATTGTATACTCACTGGATTATTAGATATATATTATATTATATACCTAGATAATATTATTATCTACTCCTAAAACTAAGACTAATATATAAAAAATATAAAAGAGGTTCTATAATAGCTATAAGCCACTTAACTATATACTAAATTATCTAAATATATATTTTACTAAAAGGAAATTAAATTCTTTAAATATATTATTACCTAAGAAGGGATTAAAATAGACCTAGGTTAAGTCTAAGTAATTACTAAATAGCTAATACTAAAGAGCTTTAAAAAAGTATAAATCTTTCTAGGGTTTTATAATTTCTATAGAAAATTTATTTTTAAATACTTAAAGATTATAGAGCTTATTATAGCTCTATTAAAAGGGAGTAAGAAAAGCTATAAGATAGAGGAATTTAGTTAGCCCCTAGAAGTATAAAAAGCCCTAAAAATACTTTAATATGCCTTTTACTTTATAACTATTCTCTAATACTAGAACCTATAGCTATTTATATATATAGAGATAGATATATTAGCTAAAGCTATCTTAGGTATATTATCCTAATTATAGGTAGATTAATAGTAATTAATTGCTTATTAGTTATAGAAGCTTATAGATATAGAGTAATATTAGGCTATAGGCTAATAAGAGCTTTTTACTATTATAGAGAGCCTAGAGTACTAGAGCTATTATCTATTAGGGTTATTAGATAAGTTTATATTATTTATAGATTATACTGCTTTAATAGAAGTAATAATAGCCTTAGTATAGAACCTTTGGGGAAGGCTTACTTACTAAATATATAAGCTTATACCTTTTAATTTTAATATTAAATATAGGCTAGGGAAAACTAACCTAGCTAATAAGCTCTCTAGAAGACTAGACTATATACTAGGAGAAATAACCTATTATAATATATTACCTATATTAGCAAAGAAGTTAGTACTAATTAATAAGCTATTATTAGATATATAATAAATAATTATTAGCCTTAAAGGAAAGTATAAGATTACCTAGGTATATATATAAGCTATTAAAGTAAGCTTAAAGGGGGTTTCCTTATCCCTAGATTAGTATTAAGCCTTTAGACCCCTTAATCTAATATAATATATAGTATATATCTCCGTAGTTATAATATAAGCTAGAAGAGTAATAGACCTTACTAATAAGTACTTAGAGAATACTTTATAAAAAGTAGTTATAGAGGACTATAAGGACTTATTTAGAGCTAAGGTTATTAGTCTAGACTAATATATTCTATATCCTATTATAAAAGAACTTATATAAGGTAAAATAGTATTTTTCTTATAATTTTTATATAAATTAGAAAATATAGTTTAAGGACTATAGGCTAAAGATTAGTATTATTAATAATAGGCAGTAAAGGCTTATAAAGTAGCTAATAAATAAGGGAAATATTATCTTAATAAATAAAATACCCTTTTCTATAAAGGAAAATTAGTTATTCTTAATTAATATATAATAAAGAAAGAAATCCTTAGAAGATATTATAATAACCTAAGATTAGGATATATAAGAATATATAAGATATTTAAGCTAATTAATTATAAATTCCACTAAAAAGGTATAACTAATAATATTAAAAATTATACTATAAGATATTAAGTATACTAAGGTAAATACTTACTAAGATATAAGCTATATAGATAGCTATAATTACTTTCTTTATTTATATATCTATTTTAAGAAATTAATATAGATTTTATTATAAGATTACTAAATAATACTTAAGTAGATAGTAAAGAATATAATATAATTTTAATTATTATATATTAAATAACTAAGTATATCTTATTCTTACCTATAAAGAAAATACTTAATATAGCTTAATTAGTATAAATTCTTTATAAGAAAATTAAATATAAGTTTAGAATATTAAAAGATATTATAAATAATAAGAATAAATTAATTATTAGTAAGTTCTAAGTAAAACTTATAAAGAAATAGGTAATTATTTATTAATTATTTATTATATACTATCCTTAGATAGATAAATAAATAAAAAAAACTTATTAAATACTTAAAAAATACCTCTAAGTATATATAGAAAGCTTATTAAACTATTAAATAGCCTAATTACTAAAAGTAGAGTTTATATATAATAATAGTATATATAGTACTATTAAAGTCTTCCTAATATAAGCACTTTATAGATATTACCTAAGGATTATTATTTATACCCTTATATACCTTAGAATAAAAATATAAAAAGTAAATAAATATTTAGTAACCCTTTACTAAGTATAAGAATAAGTATAAAAGTATTAATAATTTATAGTAAAAATATAAGCTAAATATTATAATTAATATTATTAGGCTAAGAAATACTAATAAGAAGATATTATTAGATTATTTACTAAATATTTTTATTTTAAAAATAGGAAATTAGTATTATAATTTATTAAAATAGCTATTAAGAAAAGAATAAGGAAATAAGTATATAAGGTATATCTATTAAAATAATATTAATAGATATATAATATATTCTTAGTCTTTCTATTAGAACTATAATTGCCCCTATAGTAAGTACTTAATAAAGGCTTAGCTACTTTTTTAGAACTAGAGAAAGAAGAAGATAAATAGGAGGTAAAAGAGATAGTAAACTATAAAGAGGATAGAAAATAGATATTTTACTAAATTAAGTAGGTAAGTTAGCTAATTAAATATAATACCTAGGAGCCTATTAAGCACTTATAGAATACTTTATAAGTAGTCTAATAATACTATAAATAATATAAATATATATATAAGAAATAAGATAATAATATAAGGTAAAGAGAAAGAAAGTGCAGTAGGTGGCACGGCAAATAGCCAGCAAGATAGTTACTAACTAACATGCCTATGGGCATAAACACACAAGAAACCCTAAACTCCTAGGGAATCTGCCTAAGTTAGCGGCGAACACACGGAGAATGATCATCGATAAGCATATACTGCGCTATAAGATTGGTTGGCCTCCTCGTAACAAACACAGCGAGTGGCAATGGACCCTTGGCAATAGACAAGAGAGAGGTTATTATGTTTCTGCGTAATACAATAGAAGCACAGCGCATCGCCCAACAGCTGCTCAACGAACGTTTGACTGGCGAATTGCTCATAGTGCACAAGCACAGTAGAAAGTTAAGAGAGGAGCGATATTGCAAGGAGGTTTAGAGAGTATTCAATAAAGAAATAAAGAAGGAGGTAATAATATAAAGAGAAAATTATATATATGTATAAAAATAGTAAGGCAGAATATTATTATTTATAGAAGGAAATATAAATAGTTATAGAATAAGTATAAATAATTATTATATTATAATATAAGCCCTACTAAAAGCGGGGTTATTATAGTAATTACCTACTAAATATATATTATATAGGTAGAATAATAAATATATTAATAAAAATAATAATATTATATATTAATAGATAAATATATATATTAGTATATCCTAAGAATAGAACTATAGGTAAGTATTTAGGGACTAAGCACTAAAAAGAGGGAAATAATTATAAGGATACTAGGATATAGTATTACTATGGCTAAATATAGCATAAAACCCACTTAGTTAAATAAGAGATTTTAATAAGTATTCAAGGAACACTTACTAAGTTAAAGTCTATATAATATAATAAGATCTATTTAACCACCTTTCTATCCACCCTAGTTAATAACCCTTATATTAAAAAGGCTAAATTATTTTGATTTAAAAAAAACCCCTTTTAATTATTTTCTTTAGATATATCTATTTAAGCTAAAATATATATAATAAAATTAAAAGTAAAGCTATAAAAAGTATATAGGTAATTAGTATAAAGTTAATTAAGTTTATCCCTAAACATAATATATTAAATAATATTAATTATTTTACTTAAATCTAAAATAATTAACTTTTTATCTTAATAAAGAATATTAAGGTAAATACTTTTAGAGATCTTATTTTTTAGTAATTAATCTAATAAAATATAATCTTTATAATTAGATTTATCCTTAGGTAAAGGAATATTTACTTAAACTTTAAAGTATTCTTTTTTAATTAAATTATAAGTCTAAGTTCTATTTATATTTACTATTCTTATAGGTATTATTAGTTCTTTCTTATTAAAATTAGATATTATACTAATTAATTAAATAAATAATTAATTATAAAGAAAGAGCTTTTATTTAAATTCTTACTTTTTAGCTATCTTAGTATTAATTAGGGTATAGGTATTATTACTAAGCCTAAGACTAGACCTAATATCTATAGTCTAAGTTTAAGGTTTATTTATAGCTTTCCTAGGTTCCTAAATAGGTAATAGCTCCTTAGAGGATTTATAATTAAATATATTTAGAAGAATATTTATTAATAAATTAAAAGGGATTATAGTATTATTAAACTTAGGCTAGTCTAAATTAGAATTATAAAGGTTAATAACTAATATATAGATATTATTAACTATCTCTTTAGGTACATTATTAATCTATTTATACCCTTAAGTAATATAGCTTTTAATTAGGTACTTTAAATAAATAGGAAGATAGTAGCTAATTAATAGAAATAAAGGTTAACTAAAGTAGTAGGTAATTAAAATAGGCCTTTTTAGAAAAGGGATAATATAATAAAGCTTAAAAGTAATTTCTAGAATTAAGGGATTTTACTTAAATATACTAAAATCTCCGAGAGAAGTATAAAGATTAGTTATATTTAGTATAATTATCCTATTAATAGACTATTGGAATACTAAATTAATTGACGGAATAATAGTCTAGGAAGCTGGTTATATATACTTTATTATATAATTATTAGGCCTTAATATTGTCTTAACCCTGCAATAGCTAGTATAGGTAGATAAGAATAATAATAATTATTATAACCTAGTAATTACTATTACCTATAACCTTAATTATATTATAATAACCCCTAGGATTTATCTATATTAATTAGTTTAGATAGTATATTATTATACTAATTCTATAGATTAGTAAGATATTAAATAAAAAGGTATATTTTAAGTATCTAAGTATAATTATATTTAGTAAAGAAGGCTTATATACTAATTTAAATAATATTATATTTATATTTAGTTAGTAATTAGTCTATTTGCCTAAGGATTATAATAAATTCCTTATATTTATTATATAGAAGATCCTTTTTATTACTTTATTTAGCTAGTAATTAGTTTAATTGCCTAGGTATTAAGAAGAGCTATAATAATAAAGAAGCTATAATCTCTAATCTTAATTATAATTATAATTTTAATTAAGAAAATATTATATTATTACTTAAATAATATAAGGTAATTAACTAAATAACCCTTAATATAATCTTAATTCCCCTAAAGATAGTCTATTTAGTTAATTTAATAGTATAAGGATTTTACTATTATATTAATATATTTATTTATTTTAAAATTAATATTAATATTATAATTATCTTCTTTATTTTACTATCTAATTAATAGGAAATTAAGGGATAAGAACTATTTAAATTATTTTAATAAGAATTTAGAGAGAAATAGATTAATTTTTAGATAAAAGTTATAATAAATTAAATTAAAGAAATTTATAATTATCTATAAATAAATAGAGTATATATCCTAAAAGATAGATTATATATTACTAATAAACTCTAGGAACTTATAAGATAAGAGGACTTTTATATATAGATATAAGCTAAGATTAATAAGGTCTATAAGAAGAATAAGAACTTTAGTAGCTTATACCTTAATAAAAAGTTCCTTTATAATATCTTAAAAATTGAGATTATAGCCTTAGTAAAGGAAATAAAAAGGAAAAAACCCTAAAAAGATAATATTAAGGAATAAATATATAAAAATAAACCTTAAATTAATAGGATAATTCCTTAAAGAAGTAAATAAGAAGAATACTAAGATTAGAGTATTATCTTAGAAGATATTTTATTACTATAATAGCTAATTAATCTTATAAAGCTATATATTAGTAAAGTAAAATATAGTAATATTAAATATAATATTTTTAAAGTTAAACTTTATATTCTTTGTAATATTTACTATATAATTAGAATAATCTAGGATTAATTTAGAGGAGCTTTTTTTATTATACTTAAAGAAAGAGTATTAGATTATTACTTTAT